>OVAF01000382.1:431-43773 GCA_900406245.1 Odontarrhena argentea | reverse complement strand
GACCAATGCTGCCTCCGGATCCTCATCCAAAGCATGTGTGTCCATGATCACATCAATCTCATAGCTAGTTGAGAAATGAAAGAAATAGTAAATTGAGATGGACTAAAAAAAATTAAAAGATGACACATGGCAGCCTTGTGATGTAATTTTTGTAAGTTGATGAATTATAAAAGAAATAGTAAATTGAGAGGGACTAAAAAAACATTAAAAGATGACACATGGCAGCCTCTCATGAATAGTTAGGAAGAGGAACCCTACTTTATTATATAAGATTTTTGAATATTTCAAACTAGTTAGGACCCGCATTATCATGCGGGTGAATAATTAAACATACATAATGAATTGATGTAAATATATTAGATTTCGAAATTGACCCCGCGTAAATATTTAAAACTTATAAGAATAAAAAATCTTATTCAAGACATATTATATAACAAATTATATATTTATTAAATTTTATTGATGTCAATAAATTAGATTTGAAATTGACAACTCATATAATTATGTAAAATAAGATTCTAAACTTTATGGTTAAACTTTTAAAACCCACAAAATTATGTCTATAATAAAATAGTGAATTTATTTTTTTCATATTAATAAAGAATGACAATTTCTTAAATAAATGGTTATTTATGTTGAAAATCTTGTTGAAATCTTGTTGAAATCTTGTTGAAATCTTGTTGAAACTGGAAATAGGAAAATACATTTGTCAAAATCTTGTTGAAACAATGACATATGGCACGATATCTTGAGTTATAATGGTGCCACATGTCGAAGAAACTGGAAATAGAAAACTACACTTGGAATAATCTTGTTGAAGAAATGACATGTGGCAGGATCTCGTTAGTTATAATTGTACCATGTGTCGATCCCACATTAGACGCATTCAGCTTTATTTAATAAGATATCTCAGTTAGGTTTGGATTATTCGGATCTAGAAATTTAATATTTTTGTTGAATCACATTCGGGTCAGATAATTTCGGACGCATCCGATTCGAATTTTCGGATATAGATATTTTGCCCACCCGTGGTTTCTGGACAATTTCGTTGGAGAAGGTTGAAACGGTAATGACCATAATTATTCTTCCATAAATTCACTTCAAGCACGCAGATTCTCTAAGATTTTATTTTGTGTTCTTTGTGCATGATCATCACTCAGTTCAACATTAGATTTAATAAATCAACATTTGATTTGCTGGTTGTTTCTTTATGTCATCGTGTCTTCGACTTCTACTTTTGTTTCAAAGTGCCGAGAAAATCGAACCAAAAAGATCTTCCCTTTGTTTGGAAAGGTCAACAAGAAATTAGAAGCACACAAAATTGAAAAAATATAAAGTCTAATTATGTTGAAAAAAGAAAATCTCTAATTTCCAATATTTGGTTTCATGCATTAAAAACCCCAAGACTTCTGGGACAATGCATTAAACCCCCGATTAAGAAGTTTACAGATTTATAATCTCATTTCAGATTCTTCACCGGATTTTCCGAGAAATTCCTCAGTTTCTCGGGAAATCAGAGGTGAAGGGATTCATATTCATATTCATATTCATCTTCGTAGGCGCCTCCTTCTCTCGGGTATTGTCTCTTCTCTCTTTGTCCAATCTTCCATTCAATTCTGATAATCTGGCCTTGTACGTGGGTGTTGCAAATCAATCAGCATTTTGTAGTATTTCAGACTCCGTTGTAAATTTGGCCTTTTTAGATCTTTTTAGGTGTTGAAATGGCGGCAGCAAGTGGAAGGAGACGCAGAAGGAAGATACAACTGAGCAAGCTTTTCACACTATCATTCGCTAAAGCTTGTTTCAAGCCTGACCATTCTCGAATTGGACGATCTGGTTTCTCTCGTGTGGTTTACTGCAACCAACCTGATGAAGCTCAATCAAACAATTACTGTGACAACTACGTCAGGACCACCAAGTACACTCCCACCTCTTTTCTCCCTAAATCGCTCTTTGAACAGTTTAGGAGAGTTGCCAATTTCTATTTCCTTGTCGTCGGCATCTTGTCTTTCACTGCTCTGGCGCCGTATACCGCTGTGAGTGCCATTGTTCCGCTTACTTTCGTCATTCTTGCTACTATGGTTAAAGAAGGTGTAGAAGACTGGCGCAGGAAACAGCAGGTACTTTGATTCTTCTTCGCGTCGGTAGTTTTGTCTTGGATTAAGCGCTCAGAACTCGAATTGCATTATTTTTCATTCCTTCTGCAATAGCTTGGACCACTCACTTTGTGTAAAATTCTCATGCGTATAGGATATTGAGGTGAACAACAGAAAAGTTAGTGTTCACCGAGGCGACGGAATTTTCCATCTTACGGAATGGAAGACCCTGAGAGTTGGTGATATATTGAAGGTAGAGAAAAATGAGTTTTTCCCGGCAGATCTTGTCCTGCTTTCTTCTAGCTACGAGGATGCTGTTTGCTATGTCGAAACAATGAACCTTGATGGGGAAACCAATCTGAAACTTAAACAAGGACTAGAAGTTACTTTGTCTCTGCGTGAAGACCTTTGCTTCAGGGATTTTGAGGCTTTCATCAAATGTGAGGATCCCAATGCTAACTTGTACTCCTTTGTTGGAACTATGGAGCTTAAAGGAGAAAAGTATCCTCTCGCACCACAACAGCTTCTTCTGAGGGGCTCAAAACTCAGGAACACGGACTATATCTATGGTGTTGTTATCTTCACGGGTCCTGATACCAAGGTTGTCCAAAATTCAACAGGGCCACCGTCAAAGCGAAGCATGATCGAGAGGAAGATGGATAGGATTATATATCTGATGTTTCTTATGGTAGTTTCATTGGCATTTTTTGGTTCGGTGTTTTTTGGAATATCAACAAGAGATGATTACCAAGATGGCATAATGACAAGATGGTATTTGAAACCGGATGATTCCACTATATTCTTTGACCCAAAGAGGGCGCCTATTGCTGCAATATGCCACTTTCTATCAGCGCTGATGTTAAACAGTTATTTCATTCCTATATCCTTGTATGTGTCAATAGAGATTGTTAAAGTTATGCAGAGCCTTTTCATCAATCGGGATATCCATATGTATTACGAGGAAGCTGACAAACCAGCACATGCACGTACTTCTAATCTGAATGAAGAACTTGGGCAAGTGGGTACAATTCTTTCAGACAAGACTGGAACATTGACATGTAACTCCATGGAATTCATCAAGTGTTCTATAGCTGGGACAGCCTATGGCCGTGGTGTTACAGAGGTCGAGATGGCTATTGGTAGAAGAAAAGGTTCCGCTGTGGTGAATCAGAGCAATGGAAGCAGTACCGAGGATGTTGTTACTGCAGAACAGGCAGTGAAAGGATTCAACTTTGGAGATGAGAGGATAATGAATGGAAATTGGGTCACGGAAACTCATTCTGATGTCATTCAGAAATTCTTTCGATTGTTGGCAGTATGCCATACAGTCATACCTGAAGTGGACGAAGATACAAGAAAGATCTCCTATGAGGCTGAATCACCGGATGAGGCAGCATTTGTTATTGCAGCAAGGGAGCTTGGGTTTGAATTTTTTAGCCGAACTCAAAAAACAGTATCTGTTCGAGAGCTAGACCCAGTGACTGGCAAACAAGTTGAAAGGTTGGTCCATCTTCTCTTCTTTATTGTATGCCATCGAAAGCTTCTTTCTGTTTCTGACTTTAGTGAATGGTTTCACTTTGCAGATTGTATAAAGTCCTGAACGTTCTTGAATTCAATAGCTCAAGGAAAAGGATGTCAGTGATAGTGCGGGATGAAGATGACAAACTCCTTTTACTTTGTAAAGGAGCGGACAGGTATGCATTCCCGACCTTAGGAACTCAGCTATACATACGTTCAAACTAATTTCAACTTGTTTTATTGTGCAGTGTTATGTTTGAAAGACTTTCCAGAAACGGTAGAAAGTATGAGGGAGAAACCCGGGACCATGTGAACGAGTATGCTGATGCCGGATTGAGAACTTTGATACTTGCCTATCGTGAACTTGAAGAGAAAGAATATGAGTGGTTCGCCGAGAGAATCAATGAAGCCAAGAATTCAGTTAGTGCTAATCGAGAAGCACTGATAGATGAAGTCACAGAGAAGATAGAGAAAGATTTAGTTCTTCTTGGAGCTACTGCTGTTGAGGATAAACTCCAAGATGGGGTAAGTTGCTATTATACACAACCACATCATAGGTTGGTGAACTTCTAAGGTCCAACAAAGAAAGTGAAATTCTTTTTTCTCATCTGTCTCTTGCTTTTTTTCAGGTCCCTGATTGCATTGATAAGCTTGCTCAAGCAGGAATAAAGATATGGGTTTTGACTGGCGACAAGATGGAGACTGCTATCAATATTGGGTACTCATTTCCTGATACAACCGGATTATATTTTTCTCTTGAGCCTACTTCATACATTCTTACTCACTCTCTGAACGTACGTCTTTGACAGATTCGCTTGTAGTTTACTCAGACGAGACATGAAGCAGATCATAATTAACTTGGAGACCCCCGAAATCCAGCAATTGGAAAAATCCGGAGAAAAAGATGCCATTACAGAGGTAATCATTTTTTTCTAGGACCTTGATTTGATGGGGGAAGGAAAAAATATTATTAGTGCTTATGTAGATGGGCGAATGCATGTGGCTATATTTCTTGCAGGTTTTAAGGGAAAATGTCATGCGGCAGATAATTAATGGAAAGGCTCAGCTAAAAGCGGCTGGTGAAAATTCTGACGCTTTTGCTTTAATCATTGATGGGAAATCACTTACTTATGCATTGGAGGAAGATATAAAATACATCTTCCTTGAGCTGGCCATTGGTTGTGCCTCGGTGATTTGCTGCCGTTCTTCACCAAAACAGAAGGCACTGGTCAGTTTTTACTTTACCTTCCATAAAAACTGTCATATACGTAGGGGCGGCCTAGCATTTTCTCAAGAATCATATTGCATAGGTAACAAGACTAGTCAAAACTGGAAGTGGTCAGACAACACTGGCAATTGGTGATGGAGCAAATGACGTTGGAATGCTTCAGGAAGCTGATATAGGAATTGGGATCAGCGGGATGGAGGGAATGCAGGTTTGACAAAATAATTACAAATCATGCCAGCTTTCATCGGAAATCTTATCCTAATAATTTTCCAGGCTGTCATGTCTAGCGACATTGCCATTGCTCAATTCAGATATCTAGAGCGCTTGTTACTCGTCCATGGGCATTGGTGTTACAGGCGGATCTCAAAAATGGTATATTATAATCCACAATTTTGATTGGGCCTAACCTTTCGTCTCAATTATATATGTTCCTATTTGCAGATTTGCTACTTCTTCTACAAGAACATCACATTTGGTTTCACTCTCTTTTTATATGAGTCATACACATCATTCTCAGCAATGCCTGCTTATAGTGACTGGTTTCTATCTCTCTATAGCGTCCTTTTTTCGTCTCTTCCTGTCATTTGTTTGGGCATCTTTGACCAGGATGTATCTGCACGGTTTTGTCTCAAGGTAAGCAATCATTCAAATCAAGCAGCTGCTTAATCTTTTTCACCGGTATAGTGAATATCGTAACCCTAAGCCTTGCTTGGTTTGCTGTCACAGTTCCCTGTATTGTACCAAGAAGGTATACAAAATCTCCTCTTTAGTTGGCGCCGTATACTCATCTGGATGTTCCATGGGTTCTGCAGCGCAATAATCATTTTCTTCCTCTGCAAAACCTCTCTCGAATCTCAAGCATTCAACCATGATGGAAAACCCGCGGGAAGAGATATTTTAGGAGGAACAATGTACACATGTGTGGTGTGGGTTGTGAGTTTGCAGATGGCATTGACGATCAATTATTTTACGCTGGTCCAACATCTCGTTGTCTGGGGATCTGTGGTTATATGGTACCTTTTCCTGATGGTATACGGATCCCTTCCACCAAGATTTTCTATGGATGCCTATATGGTCTTTCTTGAAGCTCTTGCGCCTGCGCCTTCCTACTGGATCACCACTCTCTTTGTGGTGCTATCCACAATGATGCCTTCCTTCATCTTCTCTGCTATTCAGATGAGGTTTTTTCCAATGTCCCAGGGGACCATACAACTGCTTAAATACGAAGATCAGTGCAATGACCCTGGAGAGTTAGAATTGGTGAGACAGAGATCAGTAAGGCCTGTATTGGTTGGTTTCACAGCTAGAATAGAGGCCTTAAAGAGATCAGTCATGAGATCTCATCAGCCGGAATCTTGACAACTGGTCACAGTTTTAAATGGGTTTAGTTACTTAGCAGGCTGTAAATAAGGATCAGTTAAACCGCCGACTGGTGGAAAAAATTGGTAGATCATTACAAGCAATGAAGAATAGAGGCTCTTTAACTAATCTGTGTAGCTTAAATGTGTAAATTATTGCGGACTTGACTGGTTTAAAAAAACACACAATTTTACAGATTTTGTACGTGGTGAACCATCTAATTATATACTAGAAAACAGTGGAAGATTGTACATCAATATCACAGCCTTTTTTTAGCACCTTTGTTTTCTTTGGAGAAAGAAACTTGAATCTGTTTTTCCTGGATTCGTGATTCAATAACACAAAATGATTGGGTATATAATCTCTGTTTTGTTTCTATTTGAAATCTAGAATAACAGAAGAATCTTCATGGTGCCAGAAGCTTCCAAACAACTCTTTGTTCATGGAGAGTTCCTGCAACATGTCCTCAATATCTTCAGTGCAATTAAATCTTGATGAGCCTTGATCAAAAGTAAATCCATTTCCACACCAATGCTCCTTTTTGACATCCTCCATTGTTGGTTGCAAGGACTGTCCACATCTTCTCTTGACAAACTTCTTCATTTTCTTTGTAAGTTTACGAGGGACTTTGTAGAAGATGAAGACACTGACTTGTAATACAAGGCACTGGCAGCAGCATGACAGGACAATACAGTCTGCTGCAAATGCACCACAATCTTCTTCCATCACTCTTGATATCCACAAAAACTGCAAGGTTACGGAGATTATATTGATATATATATATATATATATATATATATATATATAGCATTATGTGTATATATCACATGGGTCTGAGATTATATTTACCGGCATATATAGGAATCATGGACGTCAAAAATACTGTAGCTCCCAAGTTCTTGTTCCCTTGGATACTACTATTCCCCGACATAAAGGGTATATCGGTCTTTACGCCATGAAAAGTTTGGTGATAACATAAAGAAGCTTGTTAACACTGAGAAGAGGACATGATTACAAGAAGTTACATGACAGTAGGAAGATAAGTTCATGTAAGAGAAATGAAACCTCTTTTGTGCTCGACTTAACATTTTTCTCCTTGTCCCATTTCCAATTTTGTCCATCCATAGATTCAGACAAGACAAACCTGCAACATCAAATTCGAGGTTCTCTGTTTTCTGGCAAAGTCACTATACATAATCTCTGCAATGTGTTCATCCACATGATCTTCTAAACTCCCTGTTTCTTCAATAGTCTTGGGGAAGATGAAACAGAGGATTCAAATCTGAAATTTGAAACATTACCAGGTAATGAAGATAGGTTCTGCTTTGAGATCTCTTTCTCTGCAATGTAGTTTCGTGTCTGATATTTACACATTTCTTCTGTCTCTGCTATTGTACAAATCATCAGTGACAAAATCTGTACTGTAATTTTGGCTGCCAAAAGCCATTCTTCTAAACAATCTGATCTCTGCAGATTGCTGAGATGAGTTGATAATCTCGCTTTCGCCTAGTCTCATCCCATTGGTGAGGTCTTCCTCTGCTAGACTGTCGAAAGCTCTCACAATCTGTCAAAGTTCTCAATTAAGACCTTTTCATGTGAAACAAAAGTCTGGTATTCTAAAGAAAAATACTGTACTTGACTCATTCGAGGTCTCTTTGCAGCTGAATGGCGAATACAAGCTGCTGCTGCTTCAATCATTCTAAACATTTCAGCGTCAACAAAGTTTCCTCCCAACTTGGGATCTGCTAAAGCTTTAAACTCTTGGGTTTCCATGGCATGACTAAGCAAAGGACGAGCCTGGAACATTCAACGCAAACATTGGATTGAAGGAAGAGTTCAATTATCGAAAGTTTAAATGCTTATTTGCGTTATACCCATTCAACAAGGCTCTCATCTCCCAGAGGTTGTGATGTATCCACCGGCTTACGTCCAGTGATTAACTCAAGTAGAACAACCCCAAAAGAGAACACATCTGATTTCTCAGTTAATTTGCCACTTGATGCATACTCAGGAGCCATGTAGCTGAAAGTTTATCAATATTTTATTAATATATACAGAAAGAAGTTTTGCTACTGAGCAATGGCACTTCAACCCAAACCTACCCAAATGTTCCCATAACACGGGTTGTAATGTGTGTGTTACAGTCAAGAGCTAGCTTCGCAAGGCCGAAGTCAGAAACCTACACAAGAGAGATTAGACACTATTAAAACCCATGAACTTAATTAAGCAGGAGCTCTACAGTTCACAACAGCAGATAAATGCATACCAGAGCGTGAAAGTTATTCTCTAAAAGAATGTTGGATGATTTGATGTCTCTATGTATGATACGAGGATAACCTGTTCAGAATTTACCGTTGAGATCATTCAAATAAGTCCCCAAGAACCATAAAAAAATATCTGAGAGAAATTGATTTGATAACTTATTTCCATAAATTTTGGAAGAGTCGTAGCAACCTACAATCTTCATGGAGATAAGCTAGTCCACGAGCCGCACCAGCAGCAATTTTAACACGTGTTGCCCAGTCCAGACCCGGAGTTCCTGCGTCTAAAGACCACAGAAAGATAGTATAAGTAACAGTGGTTTGTGATTATGATTACAAGTCTTGAAATCTGGCTTACCATGAAGGTGGAAGTAAAGGTTATTGTTAGGGACATAATCATATATAAGCAATCTCCTTTTCTCGGAAATGCAGTATCCAACCAAAGAAAGCAAATTCCGGTGATGTACTCTGCTTATGGTCTCAACCTCGGCTTTGAACTCTCGGTCACCTTGTCCTCCACCTATTCTTAATTGTTTCACAGCAACCACTCTTCCATCTGGTAAGACTCCTTTATATACACAACCAAATCCACCTTCACCCAATAGATTTTCATCTGAGAATCCATTTGTTGCTGTGGCAAGTTCCTCGTATGAGAATAGTTCCTTGGATAGACCAAAGCCTCCAGGTTCTGACTGTGAAAAAAATGTTTGATTGCTAGAACGGTTTCCCACTAGAGGTGCTGATGACTGCGTCTTGAATAGTGCTGAATCTGGACAACAAAGAGATGGAGATGAGAATCAAGAAAAGCCCATAACCGAATCGGCATAGCAATATCTGCAAGTATGAGCTCTGACATAAATATACTAGTTTTTAAATAACCATGAAATCTTAGGTAAGTGAAATATTCTAACTATCAATTCATACAAGCAATTCATACAAGGAGACATCTTGGTAAGGTGGTGTAAGGATTCTAAAAACTAGCTTCCTGTTGAAATGGGCGAGATTAGGATACCTGATCGTGAGGAGTCCATAGGTGTTGGCATAACATTGCCACCAGCAATAGCAGAAAGCCTCTTTTGTCGTCTCCTCAAGCACCAGACAACAACTCCAAGAAGACTAAGTAGCACAAGAACCACCCCAATAATTACACCTACATAAGCCGCTTTACCAATTCCCGAATGGGTGGAATTATAGTTGTTTTGAGATGGAGTATCTGAGCCTGGTAGAGAAGTTCTAGGAGGAGAAGGAGGGGATACAACCGAGAGTGGTGAAGGCAATGCTGGTGCTGAAGAAGAATTTGAAGGTAAGGGGAGTGGACTTGGCTTAGGAGGCGAGGGAGTTTTCTCTGGTGGAGGAAGAGGAGGAGGTGATTGCGTGGAATGTTTAGAACCCGGAGGAGGAGGTTGCTTAGGAAGTTCTGAATCCGGTGGAGGAGGAGGCGAATGAGCGGAATGTTTAGAAACCGGAGGAGGAGGTTGCTTAGGAAGTTCTGAATCCGGTGGAGGAGGAGGCGAATGAGCGGAATGTTTAGAAACTGGAGGAGGAGGTTGCTTAGGAAGTTCGGAATCCGGTGGAGCAGGAGGAGGAGGAGGTTGGTTAGGACGTTCTGAATCATGTGGAGGAGGGGAATGAGCAGGACGTTGTGGGGCTGGCGAAGGCAAAGGACGGGGAGGAGGAACTGATGGGGGAGGTGGAGGTGAAGATAAGGGTGGATCTAATGCAGGTGATGGAGGTGGCTTTAATGGTGCAGGTGGTGGTGGAGAGCTTTCCGGAGGTGAAATGGCAGGGTGATCAGGTGGTGGAGGAGAGCTTTCCGGTGGCGGAACAGATGGTTGTGAAATGGCAGGGTGATCAGGTGGTGGAGGAGAGCTTTCCGGAGAGGGAACAGATGGTGGTGAAACGAGAGGCTGATCAGGTGGTGGTGGTGGTGATACAGGAGGAGCTACAGTAGGTGGAGGCGGAGAGGGAGAAGATTGAGGTGGTGGTGATGGAAATGGAGTCTCTGGAGACTGAAGAGGGATGTTGTTGCCAACAATGGGTTGTCTCGTCGGGGAAGTGGCATTAGTATTACCACCGGGAGACGAAGCTTCCTCCTCCGTAGGAGCCTGTGCCGGTGTTGCCATCTAAACCCGCAGACAAAATTCAGACATTTTCACCACAGAGTTCAAAATTCCAGATTACCTGATTTCATGACAAATGCAAAAAAGCTTCAGATCTGTATAAAACTTTTTTCCTTCAACACCACAAATTCTCCACTAGTCAAAAAAACCCAACTCTATCTTTCAGCCATTAAAGCCTAGCTTAGCTAATGGGAAAGCAACTTACTTGTCTCTTTCCCTCGTTTTTTTTTTTCTTCACCTCACTGATATTTTCTTTTTCAAGCTTTCAAATATCAACTAACTAATTCAAAAGCAGGATGATGAAACTCATAAGGAAGTTAAAGACAAATTTATTTAATTATATATTTGTATGCATCATAAAGATAAACAATGCTTTACTGCAACGTCAAATCAACGGTCAACATTTATCATTTCTTTTTTCTTACTTATTTTTCCCAATGCAACAAGAGCAGATTTTTCGCAATTACGATATGCGCTTCTGGCTTTTACAAACCGTATTATTTAGTTAATCATTTCAACTTTATCATCGAGGAAAATATTGTCTTGTAACCGAATAGTGATGATAGTAATGGTAAAATAAAGTGGTAAACTTATTCTTTCTAGATTATTTATATATTTCACTAGAAACAACTTTACCGTTTAAATTTGTGTCATTGATTAAGTTCATTACACAAAAAAGTTAAAGAGAACTGAAGAGCGTCGCCGGCCTGGTCTCCTCTCCGGTCCGGTGCTTGTCACCGGTGCTGTGAGGGGAGTTTGTGTTTTCTTTGCTTGTTGTAGGTTCTAGTATGGTGATTTTGTTTTAGTTTTTGAGAAAGGGGATCTTGATTTTGATTTGCTTAGCTTTTCAGATCTAAGATCTCTTTCCCAATTTCCGGTGGTTCTAAGGGAGGAGGAGGCTCGCCGCTTACTCCGGTCACAGCCTTGGTTGTTTTGGTCCAGATCCGATCTGATTTCTTTGGTGAAGATGGTGGTTTGTTGGAGATGGCGTGTGTCGATGGGGTTTTGGTGTTTCTCTTCTTCTTGAAGGTTTCACAGTTGGTTTCTCTGGCTAATTCAGAATTTGTGTAGTAGCTTTTGTCTTAGGCTTGTTCCTTTCTCATCAGGTTTGGGATTTGCAGTGGTCAAATCCTTGTTCCGGAGTCTGTTACCCATCTTCTGGGTCCTAGCGGTTCCGTGATTGGATTGAGCGGTTATTGTTCTTTGGCTTGCGGTTCTCAACAGCTCGTAATCGTAAGCAGTAAATCGAGACAGTCACCGGACTCCAATCCTTGAGCTCCTTTTAGCAAGGGTTTAGTTTTCTTCTGTAATTTCCTTTGTGCTTGTTTGAGTATTGGTCTAAGCTGAGGATTTAGGATGTTGTTTAAGTTTTCAAGTTGTGTAAGACCAAGCTTCCCTCTTTTGGGCTTTAGTTTCCGGGATTGTATTCACTAAATCGCCGGCTTTGTATCCGTTTAAGGTATTAATAAAAATTAAGATGGAAAAAAAGATTAAGTTCATTACACAATCTCAATTCATCTTTGTACATCTGGTGTCATTAAATTTCATATGAAACTTTGTTTACAAACAACGGATAATGTAGTTTGTAATATTGTTTCCAAACAATTTTTTTTTGTAAAATTTGACAAATGAATTTCATTTATAATCTCGTTTGATAAAAAATAAGAAAAATTATATTTGCAAAATTTTAACTATTCACATATATTGTAAATGGTATCGACTTATTTACGTATTTCAACTGATTTCAGGTGACTCTTTTTAATGTCAACTTATTGTAAATGGTATTTAACTGAATAGTATTTCCGTTGATAACTAAAACACCAAAAAGTATTTTTTCTCATATAATTGGTGAAAAATGAGGGGATTTCATCGAAAAATTAGATACATAATGTAATAAAAATAATTATATAATTTTACTAAATAAAAATAATAAATAGAATTAAATTGGAAATATCAATGACCATCATAAATCTATTAAATTTATACAAATATATATGGTGATATTATAATTTTTTTTTTTACCATATTTTAATTTTTAATCACAATCAATTACTTAAAATAATTTATATTTTATAGGAGTACAGAAAACACTATTCATGCAACAGTGCTATCAATCACACATAATATTCGACCACACTCTTTAAACGAACTATTGTCTCCAAACGAAGTTCGTTTATAACTGCTGAAAATTTTCCTACCGTTAAATCTAAACGAGGTTACCAATCGAAATCACCATCTTTTACTTTATTTTAAAAACAAAAATCAAAAAATCATCTCCAATCCATTTTCATTTTTATTTTAAAAATGAAAGAGTGAATAGTGTTTCTTCGTATTTGAAGGTGGACCGGTTAACAAGTTGATCATTTTATTTGTTAATGCGTTTTTATTTTTCTCAAAAACAATATGTAACCTTTTCATCTAATTATTTTTTAAAAAATGATTTTATTTAAAAAAAAAAATATATATATATATATATATAGGTTTTTGTTTCAACAAAAATAAAACTATAATGAAAATATATATTAAATAATTATTTTAATGAAACATAGCTTAGAGGGAGAGAAAGCCATACACGTAGAGTAGAAATAGTACCACCAGACGAAGAAGCAACTTTATTTGGTTGATCAATACGGCTCTGCATAGAGAGCTGAAATAAGCAATTACTCCCTAAATTTGTTCCTTAGACAGATTATTAACCATTGTTGCAACTTTGTTGCCATTGTTTGAAATATTCTGCTGATTGAGCAACAATAGGTTTAGCAGAAGTAGGAGCAACCTAATTTTGTAATAATATGTGTGTTCTTTTTGTTGGATTGTTGTTGTTGTGGTTAAGGTCAGATGGTTAACCATGTTGCTTGTAACACTATCAGCTATGTGTCCAGAATAACCACAATAAAAACACATATGCCTTGTTTGTTTCATATGGGTATAGTTTGAATGAGCAGCTTTGACTAATGCAGAAGATGGGTCATGATCGAGCAGATACTTCAAAGGTTGTAGCAATGTGCAAAGGACTAATATTCATCTGATTATAATCTTGGTCCAACAGATTGTAGACTTTAGCAAGAGAAGACACATTTTTCTTCATAACGATTTGGTTTCTAGTGACAACATATGATTCACTCAAGCGAGCCAAAATCTTCATAATCTTAGAATTTTTAGTCTTAGAGTCTACAACTTTACAAGAATTGTAGTCGTAACAACTTCCAATGCTCATCACTATCAAGTTCATCCGAAAAAGTCTTTAAGTAGTGTAGTAAGTAGCAAGGTTCATTGAACCTTGCTGCAGAGACCATATTTGTTGAGAGAGTTGGTATGATCTTGGAAAATTTGTAATGCGAAATCGAGTCATTAGATTCTACCACAATTATGAAGAATCGTTAAAATGCAAATTACTCTTGTAATGTTTGATACCCATGTCAAGATCCATGAGTTCACCATACTGTTGCATCAAGACCAAATACAAAACTTAGTATCCGATTCAATGTAATGCATAATCGATCCATCAACAAAACCAATTTTGTTCTTCGCATCTAGACTATTGGTCATTGCAATACTTCAACTATCATAATTTGTTCCGTTGAGTATCTCAGAAATGATCGTGATTCCAAGATTATTACCGATCATCAAGAAAAATGGTGGGTGGATACTATTTGACGAAGCAGCCATCAAGTTAGGAGAATAAGGTGGAGTATCTTCAGAGTAAGAAGATCTATTTGATTTCGAACTAGAAGCATTCACGTGGAGTATTCTTGGACCAACCTTTCGCGTCGAATACACCATTGGAGCTGAATCAAAGCTGAAGACGGTGGAACAACTGTAACCACTTTAAGAAAACGATTTTTCAGCTGAATAATCGGTGAACAAAGAGAAGAAAGTGATCAATCGGTAAAATAATCAATGAATCTAGGTCAGAGTAGCGAAAAAACAAAGAAGAATCAACTGAACTTTAAACTTTGATACTATATTAGTTGGGGTTGACTTCCTATTTTGCCCCCTACTATAACGTGTAAAGCTGAGATGCCCCACAATATTTGCCTCTATGGATTTAGCCATAAACTTTATTTTTCTCTTTATTTCACCCTAAACTATGAATCTACCTCGAATTAACCCTATGAAATTGGTTTTGCGTTTAGCGTTCGTTAACCGTTGATTAGGTTCGTAAACCGGATATTAGCGATCATAAATCGTGTTTTCGTAATTAATTAAAAAAAAAGGATATCGTCAATTTTAACTTAACAAAAAAAAACAAAAACCCAAAACAATTTCTGAACAAAATCGATTTGGAGCTAAATCGAAATTAGGGCTAGGGTTCTTGCGATTTGGGGAGAAATAGAAATTGGGGTTGAATCGAGATCGAGGTTTTGTGAAGATGCCAAAATCTCTTACTATAGGAAGAGGGTTCCTCAGACGGGGATGCCCAAATCTCCAAGGGAAGAGAGAGCCGAGGCGAGGAGAAAGAAAAGAGAATTGTTGATTCTCGAATCGAAGATGAGAGAGATAAAGAGAAATCAGACGTCGATGGGAAGAGGCGAGCCATCAGCCGGAGTGGGGAATTGTGTTGTGGAAGTGGAGGAGTCGGAGTCGTTGCTCGAAGGCGAAGAGGCTTCTGTGAAAGGGAAGGAGAAGGGGGTTTCTGTGAGACGTAATGGCGAGCACGGATCAGTTAGAGGCGACCAAGACAAGTGTTCTGTGAGAGGCGGCAATGACGAGGGTTCTGTCAGATGCGGCGATGATGCGGGTTCCGTGAGAATCGGTGTGCGATTTCACATCGATAAAATCTGCGGTAAGGGTTCTCGGTAGTCTTTGAAACAAATGTCACGACCTTCGCTCCACACCAACACCTCATGGGAACACCATGGAAAGATCCTCTCGAAGTCACTTGACTTGAACTAGATGAAGCAGCTGAAGTCATTATGAAAAGCTCATCTATTGAATCCCAAAATCTTCTCAATTGATTCTGAAGAACCCTAATTCCAATTTTCCCCCAATTTGAATTTTTTTTTTTTCGATAAAGAGAAACATAATGTTTTTTTTTTTTTTTTAATCTTTATATTGTAAAACATTAATTTCGAAAACAATTTAGTAATTAAAATATACTCTAAACGCAATTTTACAAACGCAAATACTCGGTTAAATGTTTGTAATCATCGGTTTAATTTCATAGGGTTAATTAGAGGTAGATTCATAGTTTAGGGTGAAATAAAGAGAAGATAAAGTTTATGGCTAAATCCATAGAGACAAAATACTGTGAGATATCTCAGCGTTACACGTTATAGTAGGGGGTAAAATAGAAAGTCAACCCATATTAGTTGAGAGAAAGTTGTTAGAGAACATAAGCAATTCATGAAACATTTCTATCATTCGTTCAATAGAGAATTATAGTTACATCAACCCTTTATGAAAAAAGAAAGGTGTCGGTTCTATTTACATAATGAACAAACTATAACCGAATTACTCTTGTATTTAATAGACGCTTAATTAAAGGTCTTGTATGACTGCTATTTGAATATATTATATTTTTTGGGTTACTGATACTATCAGTCTAATAGTCAGGATTTAAAATCCAAATCAGACATTATCAACTTAACATATATTAAATATGTATTATATTTTGGTAAAATATAATACAAAAGAATATTAACCCCGTTATAGATGTTTTGGAGAGAATAATTATTACAAATAAAATAAACATGGACAAACTTATTTTGAGTACACCAAATATTATAATCAATTTATTAGTGAAATATAAAATGCACAAATTGCATAATATATATGGACTTTGAATGGTGATAATGATTCGCGAGAAAGAATAAATTGAAAGCGGTTTGTGGTATATTTAGATTAGTAAAAACGTATACAAATATGATTCGTATAAAAGAATAAAAATATAAACAGTTTATGATAAAACGTGAATAATAAATAATTTTTTTATATATATCAAAATCCGTACATAAAACCGCAAATCTTTTTTTTTTAACACTGTCAATTTTATTACCCAAAGGTCTTGAAAGAAACAGAGAAACAAGGAAAAAAAAAACAGAGACAAGCTATACACAGGCATAGCGGGGAAGACGGCTTAAAGAAAAGCTGAGTCAAGAATGAGCTGGGGTTGTAGCCAAGAGGGCCTGCCGTTTGAATGTAAGAGTGAGGACGGACATCCGTTGTAACACTGGCCGCAAGACGACGAGCTGCTTCGTTTGATGACGGAGAAGACAATGACAATTGCCAAGCTGGAATCTTGTTGAGGTAGCCTAAAATCTCAGCAGTAAGCACCAGAAGTGAAGGAAACCGAGATGGAAACAACACCGCCTCATGTGCTTGCTTCGAGGTGATATCAAAGACAACATGTGAGTGGTTCAATGTTGAGATGCTCTCTGCTGCCCACAGAACGCTTAGCTGGTCCGTCTCCAAATGTGATTTACCAGGAGAAAATGAGTTACGGCCGTGTAAGAGAGGCAAGCCGAAAGCATCACGAAGAAGCCAAGCGACACCAACTGCTTTAGAAGGACCGACCCAAGATCCAGCAACATTACATTTCAGGAATCCCGAAGTAGGGGGCTGCCATCTTTGAAAGCCATTAATATGGGATGAAGACGTTGAGGCTGTCTCAGCGTTCAAGTAATCTTCAGATTCTTGTTTTGCACGAGACCAGACCTGAGCAGCATCCCAAGAGACATTCTCAAAAACGTGATCATTACGTTGTTTCCAAACTTGCCATAGAATCCAAGGAAAGGTAGGCACAATCTCCGAGGAAGGATATTTGGCAATGAGTGAAACCAAGTAGTGAATGTTTAAAAACACAGATGAAGGGGAGAAGCCTGCAGGTGGTAGAGGAAGACCAGAAAGTCGCCAAACCGCATCAGCCCTTAGACAAGTGAAGAGCACGTGTACTATTGTTTCCACATTGGTCAGGCAGCCTTTGCATAAGCTTGGAACATTAAGATTACGGGATTGTAATCTGTCCGCCACAGCCAAAGCACCCGTGAGAGCTCGCCAAAGAAAATGCCGGAGCTTAGGAGTTGTTTTAAGCTTCCAAATCTTCTGCCAAAGTGCACTTTGAAGTGGGGAAACCTGATCAGGCAAAGTATTGTCGAGTTTAATGTTTTGAAGCACTTTATAACCACTCTTTGAAGAGTAGGAACCGTGTGGAGTGTGTCCCCAAACAAAAGAATCTGACACGGTCGGGGAAATTCGCAAGCTGAGTATATATGCAGCATCTTCGGGTACAAAAGAGGCGTTAACTTTGTCGACCAGCCAGGTATAAGAAGAACGATCAATGAAGTCAACCACTCTAGTGAAAGGGTCAAGAGAGTCAATTATGGGGATTGGTGCCCGTGGTGTACCAGAATCCCAAATCCAGTTAGCTGTCAATGCGTACGTTTCTCGACCATTACCAATTGAACGTATGAGACCTTGCGAAAGAAGCTCACGGCCAAAGAGAATGCTACGCCACGCATAAGAAGGTCTAGGACCCAACCCAGCTGCGAGGAAGTGATCATAATTAAAGTACCGGCTCTTCAAAACTTTGGAAAATAATGAGTCTGGATTATCAAGTATTCGCCAAGCCTGTTTGCATAAAAATGCTTGGTTGAAGTCCGCTAAATCATGAAAGCCTAATCCTCCTTTATCTTTATCTCGACACAACGTTTTCCAAGCTACCCAAGGAATCTTACGATGGTTTTCGCCACTGCTCCACCAATACTGGATCATAGCACTTGTAATCTTTTCATATAGATCCTGTGAGAGCCGGAAGCAAGACATGGCATAAACCGGGAGAGCCAAAGCGATAGATTTCATAAGAATCTCCTTTCCTCCTTGCGAGAGAGATTTGGAAAACCAACCATGAAGACGCCTTTTCAGTTTTTCATGTATGAAGCGCAACAACCGACGTTTAGAGCCTGAGAAACATTCCGGTAACCCCAAATAAGTACCCTCACCGCCTTCTTGAGGAATGAGCAGAAGCGTTTGAATCGCCTGCTTAAGTGGCGGATCAACCCTGGAACCAAAGATTATTGACGATTTCTGGAAGTTAATTAACTGGCCAGAAGCCGCATTATAAAGATCCAAACAACGTGAAAGCTCTTGACACTCCTCAATACTAGCTTTGCAAATAAGCAAACTATCATCCGCAAACATGAGATTGTTTACCGATGGACCAGAAGAAGAGAAGCGAATCCCATGTATTAACCCTTGTGCCTCAGCCCGTGACAAAGTTGCAATTAACGCCTCAACACATAAGATGAAAAGAAATGGGGACAGTGCATCTCCTTGGCGTAAACCTCGCTGCGGAATAATATTACCAAAAGCCCGTCCATTGAGCAACACCGAAAAAGAGACCGTGGACACACAAGTCATAATCCAGGATACCCATTGTTCCGCAAACCCCAGACGAAGGAGTAAAGCCTAAAGAAATGACCATTCCACACGGTCGAAAGCTTTAGACATATCAGTCTTGATAGCCAAGAAATTGGAGGAGATATAAGCATCAGTGCGTAGAGCATGAGTGATCTCATGAGCGATTAGGATGTTATCAGAGATAAGGCGTCCCGAGACAAAAGCCCCCTGCGTCTCCGACACAATATCAGGAAGGATCATCTTTAAACGGTCACAAGATTTTAGAAATAATCTTGTAATGAACCGAACAGAGGCTGATTGGGCGTATGTCGGTCATACGTGAAGGGGAAGCAACTTTTGGAATTAAGCATAAGTGGGTATGATTCCAAGCTTGAGGTAAGACACCGGTCGCAAAGAAATCCTGAATTTCCGAAGATAGTGAAGGACCAATGATATGCCAGAACCGAGAGTAGAAACTACCGGAGAACCCGTCAGGACCCGGTGAGCTCGAGCCCTTGATGCTAAAAGCTGCGTCTTTAATGTCTGTTAATGTCATCGGACGTAGCAGCAGATCATTCATCGTACTATTCACCTTTGGAGATATAGCAGAGAGGGAGTCAAGCTGAGTTGGCTGGGAGGATGTAAAGAGGTCCTGAAAGTATTGAACAGCAATATTGCCTTTGGAATCTTCATCAAAGCAAGGCAACCCTGAAGAATCTTGAAGCATTACAATCTTATTCTTTAATTTTCTGCCCTTAACACAATTATGGAAATAACACGTGTTTTTATCTCCTTCTTTAAGCCAAGATACACGTGATTTGGCTTTCCAAAATTGTTCCTCTTCAAGATAGGCTTTAGAAAGTTCAGATTTGATGGAGCTAACTGAATCGTGATCAGGCTGGAGTTTAGCGATCTCCTGCTCAAGAGAGGAGTGTAAAGCTGTGATTCTTGTGGAAGAGTTCAGGGAAGTAGAACGTTTCCAGTTAGCTAATTCACGTCGGCATCGAGCCAGACGGTCAAGAACTGATGTTGAAGATGATTCTGCCTCGCCGTGCCATCCCCGAGTAACAACCTCATCAATACCTTGCTTGGTATTCATGCGCGAGTCATAAGTAAACCGTCCTCGACCTCTTGAAGAGTTGATCCGAGTAAAAGTAACAACCAGGGGTCTATGGTCAGAAGCCCACATATCTAAATACGCGACACGGGAGTGCGGAAACAAAGAGAACCAAGCTTCATTTCCAAAAGAACGATCAAGCCGGGATTGAATCCATTGATCCTCACGGTAGCCGACCCAAGAAAAAGGGTTGCCAGTGTGAACCATTTCACGAATGTTACAATTTTCCGACATTAGTTTGAAGTCTAAGCAGTGAGTGGGATCACGGTTAGGACCTCCTAATTTTTCAAGAGGGGACAGAAGTTCATTAAAATCCCCGACCACCATCCAAGGCTCATCTCGCAAAAGACCAATGCCAGAGAGACGATTCCAAACTACTTTACGTCGCTCTCTAACAGGGTCACCATAAATGCAAGAGAGAAAGAATGTGGTTGTTGACAAAGAGATTTTCAGATCCAGAAAACAAGAAGAAGAGAAAAGAAACTCAACATTATGGGTATTGTTCCACAGAAAAGCTAAACCGCCGCTTAAGCCTATCAGTTCAACCGTGAAAACATTATCATAACGTAAATCTTGTTTTATTCGAGTAACATAATCTTTTTTTTGTTTTGTTTCCATCAAAAAAATAAAGTCAGGGAAATGGTGTTGATACATTTCACTGAGACGACGAACTGTCTCCTTGCTACCAGCACCTTGACAGTTCCAGCTCAAAACACTCATTGGGACTGCAGCGGCTTCAAACTGGAAGCCACCGATCTTGAGATTGAGCGGACGTCGCAGTTGCGAGCAGAATGCGTAGGTCTAGAGGAATGAGAAGAAGAGGAGCTCCTATGATTGTTGCTCTTCTTAGACGGGGACAATACTATAGAGGCCAGGCGTTTACGCGGATTTGAAACAACAGTTCTACGGGCTGGGCTTGCCCGACGTGCATGAACAACACGGCGCCTTATGTCTGACTTCTTTGGAGGGTCAGAAACTGGTCCAAGTTTGAAAGCCATAGGCTGTTTAGGGGCAGAAGGACTTTGAGCCAAAGCATCCGAACGGGAGGAGGAAGCATGGTATGAAACCTGAGATGTATGAGAGCCAATAGCTGGGTCATAATCATGCTCAGGTGGATGACCATGAATACGTTCCTTATGAAACAAGGGCTCAACAATACGTTCAAGGGTTGGGCCTCTGGATTTAACTGGGCTAACAGCCTTTGGCACTGATGATGGAAGAGGCGGAGGAGGAGGAAGATCAGGCTGCGGAAGGATAGCTCTGGTAGAGCGTGATGAATGTTTAGTGCGGCTTGATCTCGACTTCAAACTCGGGAAACGCTTTGAATCACCCGCATCTGGTTGTCTATCACGGGAGCGGAAGACAAAATGGTCAGAAACCTGATGGCGTGAAGGTTGATGGTCATTATCAACCCAGGGAGCTGCAGGATGCGAGGAAGCCTTCTGAGTAGACGAACGCGAGCCCGCAGGGGAGAGATCCTGCAACTTTGTGACCGCTTGCGGACATTGGTCTTCACTATGGCAGAGGGAGTGACAGACCAAGCAGTAAAGTTCAAGCCTCTCATAATGCAGGTCCACTGAAACCTCTCCACTACGGGGGAAACGGGCTGCTTTCTTCATTTGCAAGGGCCGTAGAGCATTTAGGGAATGCGTAGACGACAGTTCTCGACATCGACCGTCTCTACTTTCCCCAACTTGTCACCAATGGCCTTGAGATTAGCATAGGAACCTCCGTGAAGCGGGATGCCATGAATCTGGACCCAGAAAAGTATCCGAGAAGGGAAGCTATCGGATACTTGGGGCTCCCATCGCTGTAGAACAATCATCCATTTTTTGTAGTGGAAAAGGGCCCGCGCAAGAACTGCAAGGAGAGAGTCTTCCGATTGAAACTTGAATTGGAAACGCCCGCGACCAAGACATTTGCCAGTAACCAAGCCCTCCAGCTTCCAAAGACGAATCATGAAGGGAACAAGAGTCTCTGGAGATTGAATCTGAGGGTTAAGAACCCGTCCGATGAGGGTAAGCATGTGGGATCCGATCAAACCCTCATCCGGCTCATCAGGAAGGTCAATTGGCGGATCACGCGTCCAGCTATTCCGACGGGACATCGCCCTTATCCACTCCTGAATATTGAATAAAATCAAACAGGAAGGAGAACAAGAGACAGATGAACCAATACACGGAACACCAGGACAGATGTAGCAATCGCACACCAAGCGTGAGGCACACGAAAGAAGAGCACTGGGCAGAGGGCACGACAAAGAAGAACACCAGGGAGAGAGCACTCCAGCAGTAGAGGGGACCAACGCCGGAGAGTGAAGCTTCAGAACACCGAGAGATTCTTCAATAGCTGGAAGCAGTGTGGATATCGCCCTTGAAATCGCCTTGGGTAATAAAATTGGCAGTGTTAAAAAAAAAAAAACCCCGCAAATCTCAAGTTACCATTCATAGCCGTAGTTATACCAAAAAAATAAAAAAATAAAAATAAAAGTAAAAGGAAAAAATCTGCTAATGGAGGGGATCTTGCCGACAGAACTTGTGTGGGCGGAATAATGTTTATATGTACACATGTGCAATATGTTTAATCCAACAGTTCGTCTCCACACATCACATCATTTGCAGAAGAAAAGAAGAAGAGAGTGTTCAGTGCAATACACATGGCAACAATTGGCGTCTAACATATTCCGTAGCTGTTGACTCTCTTCTCACATTCACCACATATTAACAGTGACAGGGACATGCACACTCGTTCAAGTAGGCCCCGATAAGTGCCTTAAAATTTTACAACAACATTTATGTAATGTGTTTCAAACTTTCAATTACCAAGTAAGAAACTCTGAGCCACTTTTTCTCACAAACAAAACAAAGCTTATCCATAAGATTCAGAGATGATTCATGTTTACTACAAGGACCAAAAGTTTGGTACTACCTTAATTAGCAACCAAAATGTAAGTTAATAGGACTTGTGTATGTTGCACAACAAAACTGAAACTTTTCACCAGAAGTTCGGAACATTTTTGTTCAAGAAGAGCTATTCTGTTGATAATTAAGGGAGATAAAAACTAAGATGCAACTGGACGTACTACTTCTACCTCTTTTTCGATTGACATTTTCTCCTCGCATTGATCTCAGCAGCCCAGCTCTTTCCAATTTCAGTTTGGAACTTCCCTGCATTTGAAATCGGAGCAGATGTATTAGATGATTTCACTTTAACTGTAAAGCAAAAAGAGCATATGACATTGGTTCTTTACCGGCTGTTGATATGAAAAACTCGTCGAGCACTTTCCCATGTTCTGCCACAATGTTCAAATATCGAGTGATTTATTGGGATGTTTAAGGAACAACCGCAAGTGATTAGAAAGATAAAGGTTGAGAATTACCGGCTTCATATTCTAGTGCCTGGAGAATCATCTCAACCTTAGACCAAAATAAAAACAAGAGTCAGTGTAACCCAAGTGTAAATATGCGTCGTGCAAGGTAAGTTGTTAACATTCACCAAGAAATAATGCCAGTGATGGTTTCACTGATTACCTTATCAAAGTCTTTTACAAGATTTGCCTCCAAAGAAGCATTGTTCTCATACTCCAGCCAAAGTTCTGTGATCTCCTCAGCTGCACGTAGACATTATAGTGTTTTCGAAAAAAAAAAAAAAAAAAAACTAGTAGATAACAAGAGCAGAGGCGTATATACCTCTTAGGCCTCCACCCAGAACTCCGCACATTTCTTTTAAAGCCGCTTTCTCCCTCCGGCTCTTTTCTTCCTTAGGCACACCATCAGATGGGGTAATATCTCCGACAATAGCTGTTCAGAAGCCAATAAGAGGTGAGGGGCTTTGTCGATTTTGTAGAGTTAAAGTTGCAGAAGTTGACAAATAATTGAGAGAAAGAAACCAATGTAACAATCAGCTCTTAACACATGCTTAGTTCCATGATCCCCATTGAAAATGACAGTTGCACAAACGAATCCAAGCAATATGTTTTACATATCATACCTCAGCATCCTCTAAACCACCCCAACTAGGAGAAGAGATCAGAGAAAAAACAAGGTTAAAATGTGTATTCACCTTCAGCGATGTCATGCACAATTGCCATTTTAATACACCTGCCAAGAAAAACAATCCAATGAATAAGCTAAAGCCATACAAGAGGAGTTTTTCTAGAGCTGAGAGGGAATCACAAACCTTTCTCTGTCAAGTCCAGCAAGATCCCCAGCTATGAGTGCCATTAGAGCCATTCGGTACATGTGATCAGCGATTGATTCAGGTCCCTTTATCCCCTGATTTATCCACCCTTTCCTCTTCGTTGTCTACGGAACCAAAATCAAAGTTTTTTTAGCTATGCACAAACTCCAAAATTGAAAAATATACACGACACATACCTTGAGCCGATGGCACAACGTTAGGAAATCGATCGAAGATGAAACAGAAGAGGCAGGTTTCTGGCATTGGACGGCGAGGGTCCTCGAACTGAGAGTGGTGTTTCCAAGGAAGAGAAATTTCGTAGAAACCGAAGCAGGTGTCGATCGGTGGTGGATAGACCGTTCTAGCGGCGGGGTCGCGATACGTGTAGCTGGACTAACCACCGCCATTGATGAGAGGAAATCGAATGCTTTTGCTTTGAATTGAGAGAGACGAAAAGCTCAGTGTTCCACGCCCGGGTTATGACGTCATAAACCATGAGAGCCCGGCCCACTCACTCCTACGGGCTTAGTTCGGGCNGGGGTTTTTTTTTTTTTTTTTTTTTTTTAACATGTAATTTTATTTGCTTGGAATCTAGGTTACATTGTTACCTAAATTCGATTAATTGCCACTAATGAAAGTTTTGAAGATAATGATCCAACCGCAAATCATATGATCTGCTATTAATCAGCCTATTGATGACTTTCAAACTCCACACATTAGTTGCCTAGACCTCAACATGCTTTACTAGTTCAAATCAATGAGATAATGCAATCTTTTCATCTCACTCTCCTTTTGTATATTGGATTTTTCAGTTTTTTGTAAATAGATTATATACTAAATTAAATTATATTTTGGTTTGATTCTGTTGAATTTGGTTTTTAAACTTTTTCCAAATCAAATTAAAGTGACTAATTTTATATATTTAATTAAAAATAGGAGAAGTTTTAAAATGTTCCTTTTGGTGTATCCATTACCAAAACTATGCATAAAAGGGGTTCGTTTCCAAATATATCTCTCCTTAAATGTAAATCGATTAAATTTTTCTAACTTAACAAGAAACGAATTTTAAAAAATTTATAGGGTAGGGGTTTACCAATAACAAACGCTAATCCCTAAAACATTAAACCCTAATCCTAAATTTTTTTATCCCAACATAATTACTAAACTTTAACAAATTTGTATTCATGAACATGAGTGTTTTGGTAAATCATAAAATTGGAGAGGCAATTTGAAAACATTTTGGAGTGGGTGGCGGAGTTTTTTTTTTTAAACGGGTATGTGGAGGAGGAGTTTTTAAAATATTCTTTTGAAAGATTAAAGGTTTAGACCAACTTTTCGTTACAAAGCCTAATCTCACGGTTTTTAAGGCCTATCTTTGGAAAGCTGACTGTCCGTCAAAGATCAAACATTTTACGTGGCAAGTTCCCGATGGTTCGTTGGCAGTTCTGTCACGTTTGCAACAACGGGGAGTTAACACAGATGTTATGTGTAAAGATTGATGATTTGACGAGGAAACGATAAATCATGTATTGTTTAAATGCGAAGTGATTAGGTCCTCTTAGATTACCCTTTGCATTTCAAACAACAATACTTCTTTCCCTGGTATGTCAGTTTACGACAATGTGGTTCTTATTCTAGCGGTTTCTTCATAGAGGAATAGTTGTGGAGAACTAATGGACAATAAAAGACATTTTCCAGTGGATCTTGTGGTATCTATGGAAGTCGCAAAATAAAAAGATATTGCAAGACGCATGTTGGTCTATTATAGAAATCATCCAGTTAGCCGAACATGAATGTTACTCTAGAACGAGACAGAGATATCTATTAACACAGAGTCGCCAATCGGGGTGGTTCCCTCTGAACACCTTCCCCCAAATTTTTGTAAGGTTCACAGATCATGGAAAATAAGGGATATGATTTCTGGATTTGGGTGGATTTGTTATGTAAATACCATCCAATTTTATTGGGTGGTAGAAGTGTCAGACGGAGTTTATCATCATTGCATGCTAAATTTGAGGCTCTAATTTGGGCTACGCAAGTTATTCTCGAACGTGGCCTACCATGCTCACTTTTCCTAACAGATTACTTGGAGCAAATAAAGATCATTTGATAACCAAACTTGTGGCCGGCTTTTGAAGTCTACTGGGAGACTTACGCGGATATTAAGAGATATTTCCTAACCTTTTCCTTGGCTCATAGGAATACATTTTATCGAATTCACCCTGGATGTCGAATTTTTATTTCTTCTTTTAAATTAATGTTTAGTTGAAAAAAAACATATTCTCTTTAAAATATTTTATTTTTAGTGAATTTTCGTTAGTTCATCTAATTTGATAGATTTCATAAATTTCAAATCCAACTTAATACAAAAATGGTAGTCACAATGTAGAACTCGCGCAGTTACATTCGGTTAGCGTTTGGAAAATTTTGATTGATTTATAAAATTTGGCTCGATCTCCTTAAAGAATTTGTCCAACCTATGCAAACATAAATAATACCAAACTCTAAGAACCTAGAAAAGATCAAAAGTCTCAAAACTCTAATACCAAACTAAAAATATCTGGTAAAACTACATTAATCAATCTCAAAGACTGAAAACTCACATACATGAAGCAGAAATCGTAGAATTCTAGAACATACTTTTCTCCAACTTCAACACCCATCCGAGTCGTTTGGCACCAACTTNAAACTTTTTTTTTTTTTTTTTTTTTTTTTTTTTTTTTGGTCATCAACCATTTTTCTTGTTCTTTTTTCACATTTGTCAACTAAAAATTCATTCCATTGTGCTTTTGCTCTCGCATCACGGTGGAAGGATTTTTAAACATTCCCGTGCAACCTAAGCTTCGGGGTAAATATAATTTCCATAGTATACACTATACATGAATGAGGTTTAAAACTCCAAATAAATCTCAGGGTAGCTTTATTGTAGAGTCAAGCATGAGACTAGATAATTCTCTCTTCAAAATTCCAAAGATTTATCTTAATACCAGGAACATCTTTTGTAAAATGACTATTACAAAAGGGATGCTGCCATTTTGTTATCCCCGAAGAATTAATTAATTNAAATAAATAAAAAAAAAAAAAAAAAAAAAAAAAAAAACACTCAAGACATAATTTGTGGATTATGATACCAAAACTTAGCGGTTCAATACAGTCTGAATCACGTTTCTTTGCGCAGGCGTTAAGCCCTACAGGTTTTGGAAAACAAATCGTGTGTTCAGCATCAAGTTCAATACATTAGTAGGTATTTAGTTTATTGAGGATAGAAACCAAACCTGGAGAAGATTGTCAAACAAAGGCCGGTCTCCACTTGAAAACTTTAACAAAAAATCAGCAAGGTAACTTGCCAGATTTATCTGTTTGTTGCAGAGAGAAAGTGATCAAGTTTGGAGAATTAGAAACAGATACAAAACATATGTAGAAAGGAAAAAGTTACCTTGTTAAGGGGGTCGGTAACATGTAGGTCATCATCACCATCCTCATCAACTTGGTTCTGCCAAATAATAGTTAACACCGATGAGATAAGATTCAATGGTATAGCCTTATAGGTAAAAGAGAAAAAGGACCTCGAAAGTTCGAGCCATTGCTTCTAGTTGGTCATAGGTTGGGTTGCTGGATTGAGAGGCCCCGGTTGAACGTAGCATGTCTTTCTCAGCTACAAAGTCTCCTTCGTGGACTTCCTCCCATTCGCTATCCTGCTACTCCAAATCAAGGAATTAGTATCTCGAATTCCCCCAGCTCGATGATGGGGAAGGAAATAAAAAATGCTCAAGGAAGCACAATCACCTCATCTTCACAACCCAAAACTTGCTCTTGAATTTCAATTAATGTATCCGCTAGTAAAGACAGTATCTGCAGAGCCAATGAATGTAAAGTTATCGAAAGCATAGACCAGAGTGATGAAACGAAAGGAGGATATAACTGATCAACAACTATATAGGGCATAGAAATGAGTCAAGACAAAACTGTAGATCCCTCAAACAAATACATATATTGATTGCAGCTTGTACGCTGAGAACATTTAGAATATGGAATCAACAAAAACATACCTTTAAGGGTAGAGGGATAATGGTCCATTGTTCAGGTGCAGATCTAGCTTTTGAGCGCGTGGTTATGCCACCATTGGACTTTACCAGAAATATACTCAAGTGTGAGTATGGTTGTGAGAGTAAAATGAAGTAAAGAGACAAAAAGGTATAGCATAAGACCTGAATCAGATTGCCTGGGACATTGACCTTCACAAATGCAGAATGTTTGGTGGATAGTAGCAAGACCAGAGCTGAAGACGTGACTTTGATTTGATACGCCCCTTGTATCTCCCCTAAATATAGATACTTAACCAACCATAAGTTGAAATGACTAGAAAACCTTATTGCAATGCATCAGGCAGGTATATAGAATCATACAACTAGATAGAGTAAAATAGATGCTTGCCTTGTTGTTTAGTCCATTCTGTCATAACATAGGCAAATGAATTTTCATGGCCATCAGCGGGTATGCTAACAAGCAGATTTATAAATTGATCCACATTTGGAAAACTCATGTGGACCTGCAAAATGAATGGAAAGATACTTTCGGTCAAAGAGCAGGACATATATAATATGTTCCTGGACTTTTGGAGCATAAATACCAGAGAAGAATCATTAATTTGCTAAAACTATTAATCTGAAACGTGAAAAAAATACCAATCTAGCAAATATCAGCAGCAATGAGCTTCTGAAACCCTGAATTTCAGCAGACTGCATCCGTCTTACAAGAGCAGCAACCAGATCTTGGACATGGGGTGCCATCTCTGAAGGAAGATGCAAGATAAGCTGGAGAATGTACTTCCCAGCAAAGAGGGATCCAGAACATTCCAGATCAGGGTTGAGAAGCCTGCACCAGCATAGAGATGTCGATTATGCACAGAAAGACATGAACACAAAAAAACATATATCAATCGCAAAGACTGAGGAACCAACAAACCAAGGTGCTCAAAACACTTTATCTAATGACTCCCTCCTTGAATTGTAGATATATTACCTTTATTATCAGGATGCTTACTCTAAAAAACGGAACAATTACAGTTTTTACAGTGAGAAGATTTACCCATGCATACGCAAAAGTTAACGCTGTACTGTTTTTTTCTTTTTTTCTTTTTCACATGCGTACGTATTGCCAACATACTGACATATGCACAACATACTACCAAACACAAAATGAAAACATAAAACATTGTGACTTCAGCCTTTGGTGGTTGTGAAATAAACCCAGAAGAAAGGTAGGTTAAGAACTGTACCTAGAAGCTGCTTCAAGCAAACTTCTCATGGTAGAGGCGGGATTACCACTCCAACTGAGCAAGTCTTGTCTTCCACTAGATATAAAAGCTGCCAGACATTCTGTAGCATTCTGACCATTGACCAAGTAAAAAAGGATAGCGATAAGTGATCCGTATAAAACAGATATCATGAGGAAAACCGGATGCAGAAAAGTATATCACCTGTAGTTCACTATGGTCCTCACTGTAGAGTATGATACGAATGACAGCAACAAAGCAAAATTCATATGCAGTTTTCACTATATCACTTGGCGCACCCTATATATCATTAGCAAAATCGTCAGCAAAAAACATGAGAAATACTTAATATGCAATTACAACAAAAAAATTATTTATGTACTACGGAAATCCAGCTAGTATAACTTGCCTTCAGAAGCATAGTTAAGAGATCCAAGGATCCACTCACTAGTCCTTCAGGCTGCTGCTGTGGCTGATATTAAAAGAGAGATGTCATGTAAAAAGGAAGGCATGCAATAAAAGAGCAAAAAAAAAAAAAAAAAGAAAGAAATGGGTCAGAGATCATGATTTCAAACCACACCTTACATAAAATTGGTCCGATGAATGGCAAAATCCTTGATGTCAATGGATGAAGGCAGCCAGGCGAATTCTTTATTGCCTGTGTGACAACCATATGAAAGACATAATTGCAGAATTAGTAAATTTTCTGTTCATTCTAGAATGATATAACTCATATATAACCAGTAGTACGAGAATAACATAAACAAACTACGCCAATTGCATTTCTAACAAAAAGATAAATGATAACTACATTCACTGTTTACCTCCAAGACCTCAACAATATCAATACTTATAAAAGGATCCGAAACATGTGCCACCCACACATTGAGAACCACTGGAGAGATAATAGACTCGATTGAAGCTGATGCTTCATGGCCTAACAAATGATAAACAAAATAAAGAACCAGGTGAAAATTATTACATATTTCAGAAATTCTTTGCATGGATAAATTTTGTTTACTCACCAGCCTTAATTGCTTGTTGAAGAGTTTCAAGTACCAAAGTCAAAGTTTCATCTGAAGCCTAACAAAAGCGTTGAAAATTTCTCACGTGAGACAACAGAAATAGACTTAATGGCTATTCTAATAGGCTGGTTTAAAAAAATTACCTGATGAAGAAGATCAGTGAGAGATGAGAACAAATTCATAATCTGAGGCAAAATAACTGAACGGTTCATATCCGGTAGCAGCTGCGAAAGTGCCCGACATGCGCCTACTTTTACAGGTGGAGGCCTGTTTATAATGGTATCTAGTAAGATAAATTTTTTATCTCTGACGATAAATATGCTACCACCAGAAAGGTAAGAAACATACGCGTCCATGTTTATAGCCCTAATAGCAGCAATGAGAAGGTGCTCAAGAATTCCAGGGCTGATCTGAACAATGTGAAAAGGATTCAGTCATATATTCCAAATTAAAGATATTTGGAGGAGAAGAAAACTAGAAATTACCACAGAGGAGAACTTAGCAACAGCTGTAAATATGCGGGCATAGAGAAAAGGACATTCATGATACCCTGTTAAATGAAGGCTCCAGTCATGTACAACAATTTGAGTATCAGATAAAAAAAATATGCTGGAGCAGTAGATCATACGATACCTACCAATTCCAGTATCTTCCATTATCATTTCCTCAACAAATTTAGCTAAATTGGCAGAGCCAATTCTCAAGTCCTGAAAAGATAGTAATGCTAAGGATAATACGTTCCCAGCATAAGAAACTTTTTCCTATTTAAATTTTCATAAAATCACAAACCTCAGCATCAACAAGTTGATCGGCAAGAGAAGCCAACGTAAAGAGAGCAGCTTCTCTTATCTAACAAATGGAACAAAATAAAAGCAAGATGGAAAGTTAATATAAAACACTTAGAGGGGGAATGAAGAATAGAAGTTCACAGATTTGATAAAAAGGTTGAGACATCAGAGAGATAATGACTTGTCAAACCTTTAAGAAAATTAAGTGTACTTACTAATTGACCAAAAGAAAAAAGTACACTTACCCTCCACCAGGCTGGAGAACCAGCTGCCTTTTCACTTTGAGACTCTTGGAACCGTTTACTGGCAGCATCTACAACGGCATCGATACCTTCCCTACCAAAAGTATTGACAACTTCCTCCAACAAAAGTATTCCTGTGGTCCAGAAGGTAATTGTATAGTTACACATACATAAATTCTGCATATATACATGCAGAAGACCTCCAAATCTGGTTTCTTGTTAAACAGAAGCAAATGAGTCTGATTTAAGAAGACTGACGGATAGCTTACCTGATATACGACAGCTGTAGCCATTACAAATGAAGCCTTCCTCATCTTCGTCGGCTACAAAATGATTTACATCCATGGACCAAGTATGAATCTGGAGAGAAGCTAAATATGAGATACAGAAGAAAGGTGTCTTTTCTGCAACGTTAGAAATATATATCATACACTAATTAAACTATTGCTTGCAAAAAAATAGGAAGATAGCAATAATAGCAGCCAGGTAAGAAACATCATATTAAAGCTTGTGTGTCAGAGCTAGCCGGTAATTGCTTTAAGTTTTTAGTTAATTTGCGTTATATAAACCAGAAGATGACTAGATGGCAGGCAATATATAGGCACGAGATGTTGTATTGTCCCAGCACTCTGTGAATACTAATAACAGACTGAAAATTCCCCAGTTTGAGACTTGGTACAGTAAGTTACCATTATATTATGAATAAACATACGGGTTGGAAAGAGATATGCTTTTGAAGGTAAAGAGGGATATACAAAAAGTTACCAAAGTTCTAGAGTTGTGGTATAAAGGACAAGCCTTCAGGTCGTCATTTTTGAGATAATGAGAGACCATTTCATTAATAAAACTAACAAAGGAAAAGAGCCAACCCCACAACAAAAAATTTCTCTCAGTCAATTATATATATAGCTTTGTAAAGCTGCCCCCAGATAGAGTCATCTTATCATCAGCGATTTCAGGGACCAAATTATATGAACACTACATCCTATCATGTTTAACTAGGCAGAATATGCATGGTTCATCCCTACCTGTTGTCCTGTAACCTGCAGGAAAGCAATGGTTTGATATACCAATTCCTTGATATTACTGGCAATGACCTGACATAAAAATATATGGGTAAGAAAAGAATTTCCAAGCACATACGATTTAAATGAAGGCAAAAAAATGAAAAGGTTGCCGCCAAACCTTTGCCAGTCTTGTACTGCCGACAATAGTTGACAGAAATTCAAATAGCTGCACAAGTGATACATATATGCAGGAAACAGTCTCAGTTATGCCTCTAACTCACTAAAACACCACTGTCTATGAGCCAATTGAGACCTTGAAGAAAAAAAAAACCTTGATCAGTAAAAATGGTAAGTTACCTGGATGAGAAAAGTGTCAAGACTCTTTTCTTCACCATCTAAATCATATCTTCCATCACATGAATCTTCAGCACCTTCAACTGACGATCGAAGATAGACTTGTAGAGATGACTCAAATGTGTGCCACAATGGCCTCATAATAGCTGCAAATATAGTATCTTTAGAAAACCGATGTTTCAGATGCATATGTACGAATAAACAAAGGATGTGGGTAACACAAGTACATACCCATCAATTCACTTTCAACGAGACTTGGGAAATTTTGCACAAACTGATTCAAGCACTTCAAGACCTAATGAGAGCAGAAAAACATCAAGAGAAATACAGGGAACTGCTATACCATTGCGGCCATTTGATGGGAGCAAATGTACCAGATGAGACGAACCTCCATTCTTAAACTCCAGTCATCAGGATCCTCAGGTTGCATTGGATGTTCCAATATAAGTGAAAACTGATTCATCCAAACCTTAAGTAGTGGCGTCACCAAAGCAGTAGTTTCTGTCTAAAGATAACCCGCTTATATATGTCAACTGATAACAGAAGTAACTGAAGCAAAACGCGGTCCAGATTTACCAGCAGTAGAAGTATAGTAAAGAAAAAGTACCTTGTACACACCAATCATTGCTCCAAGAACAGAAATACATGAATAAACAATTGAAAGGGCTTTTCCCCGCATATTCTTGTCATAACTCTACATAGACAAACGAAAAATAACGCAAAGTCGTGAGCTTCATCAATAAAAATTGCATGTAAGAGATTATGACAATGCAAAAACGTGATTCAACATGATCCTGATCATATTGATATTAATATAATATACAAACCTGGGGAGAGGATACGACTGCATGCAAGCAAGGAAACAACACAGGTACCAGTGCGGGCACCTCTTTGTCATCCAAGTCATCGGAGAGAAGAGCCAAACACCTCAAAGCTCCATGAACTGTGAATTTGGCAATTAAGATTTGGGTTAAGGAAACCTCTTGAGTGTTGAGTGTAAGAGTAAGGAATACCTCCATGAATGTTGTTTTGATCGGCAATCAACTTCAAGAGAAAGGGTAATAGATCAGGCCAGTCTTCGGGCCAATCATATGTGGCAATTGACGATATGTCCATGCTAATGGCCGTACAAATTTTCCGATGAGAGTCATCAATTGAGGCCAAAAGTAGTCCTCGCATAAGAGCCTTCTCGTCAGCTGAGACAAGAGGGTACTCAAAAGCGTCGTCATCTTCTCGCCAATGTTTCTTAATGAAGTGCTTTAACAAGACGGCAGCTAAGTAACAATAGGGTTAAAGAAGTGGCTCCAGAAACCAAGGGAGGATTCATCAAATTATAGACTAAAAGTAAAAAAGAAAGGATATTTGGCGCAATCCCACAGAGAGTTCTTTGTTAGCAGCAACCCTGCACAATGCGCTACCAAACCCTAGAACAAATACAAAAAGCTAAGCTCGTGAAATCAACAACTAAACCCAGGAGCGACGGTTTCAGAGACGGACCTGGTTGAAGAGCGGCTTGATTAAGTGAGGCCTCTGCGAAAGAACGAACGTCTTGATTAGGGTCCAGAGTTGCACTTAAGCAACCGAGCAGCCATTGCTGATCTTGGTCGACCGCCATTTTCACTCCGGATTCGTAAGGATTTGGGAGTTCCACACTTGTCTTAATAAAACGACCAAACCGGATATTACCCTCGGTTTAAATTGGTACGATCCGGTTTTGGAATTGAAATCCGATTTTGTTATCTCAACAAGGAAAAGCTCCATTTCCCTAGTTCAGCCTCTCCATCTCCCCCCATGAATGATGGTGGTGAATCTCCTCAAAACGATTCATCACCACTCCACCATTACTCAGTTTTACCGTTTTGCCCCTACACGGTCCTTTGCTCCTTCTTCTTCTTTCTCACTCTCTCTACAGAGACCTCGAATCTCTCTCGTTTCTATCTCCAACCGAAGCTGCTCCGCACTCTCCAGCGCCAGAGCTTCGATTTCCGGTAAGCAAGAGGATGGGAAGATACGAGAAGCGGCGGAGGAAGTGGTTTACCAGAAGACGTTGAGATTGGTGGAGTGCGCCATGTTCGCTGCTGTCACTGGTCTTGTCTACTTTCTCAGCAATTCTCTCGCCATTGAGGTTCCAATTTTGCTATCTTCTTTCTGTAAACTATTCATAATACAGTGAAGTTCTCACTAATTTGCACTTTGAATGCAGAATTACTTTGGGTGTTTCTTCTCGCTGCCAATTGTGATATCTTCCATCAGATGGAATGTTGCCGGTGGCAGGAAGACAATGGTTTGTCATATATTCTTCTTTCACATTATTAGATATTCAAGAATTCGCTTTTCTTCAAGTTTGCTTCTTTCTCAGGTTGCTACTGTCATGCTGTTGTTCATATTATCAGGTCCGGTCAAAGCATTAACTTACTTTGTAAGTCTCCTCTTTCCTGGTTTTTCCAATCAGGGTTTTCATCTTCCAATGCTTCAGCCTGTTACTTATTATGTCCCTTTTGAAAAGACTGCATGACCATTGCTTAACTTGTTGGGGTTTCTCTTGTAGCTTACTCATGGTCTTGTGGGCCTTGCAATGGGTTCATTGTGGAGGTATGTGAATTCATACACTCGTCTCTATCTTGTTCATTTTTTACTTCTTGGCCGCAACAAAGACTTCCAATTGCTTCACGTAACTAATATGCATCTTCGTCTTACTATTGGAAAGTGAATGAAGCGTTCGAAGTAGATCACTTCAGCTTAATACCTTAGCTGTTAATTTTTTTCACAATGTTCTCCTGTTCTCAGGCTGGGGATAAGCTGGCGTCTCTCGATTTTCTTGTGCACAATGGTGAAATTTCTTCTTATGGTTGCACACAACAGTTAACCTTTCCGTATTCCTCTTTGTTGACTTGTGTTTTGTCCTGTACAGGTCCGAGCACTGGGTCTCATAGGCTATGTTCTAACATCATCCTTCTTAATAAGAGAAAACATTCTCGCTGTGGTAAGTCTCTTTTTCTCAAAATCCTCACTCGTTTACACCCAGGTAAACTCACAATACTAATGAAACTACTACTGCATTGTTGTTGCAGATCACAATTAACATCCACGCCTCTCTCTCTTATGTTTTCACCGCCATGGGCCTGAACATAATGCCCTCAATGAGCCTCATTTATATGATATTCGGGACAGTGGTATGCAATCTCTTTATCTCGCTTCTCTTTATGTAACCGAATATTGAAAGAAGCTGAGAAAAATCCTTTCCTTTTATTGTTAAACAGCTATTGCTAAACAGTGGATTCTTTGTGTTGTTGCTGCATCTCCTGTACTCTGTCTTCCTGACAAGACTCGGAATGAAATCTTCGTTGAGATTACCAGCGTGGTTAGACAAAGCTATATGATGGGAATCAGTGGTAATCAGAATGTCTTCGAATTGTTTTGGCAGCTCCATTGAAGAATCCAAACATGGTTAGGAGCAGTTCTGGTGGAGCATATATGTAGTACTTGTGAAGTAGCTAGGTGCTGTCTATATGCATATATATAGTAGTCAAAATGGGCATCACCTTCGATATTGAAAACAAACATCATTCAACATTCAATGTTAAAATTAAGTGGTTTGCATTATTGATCTTTTGGTGCTGTGATTGGTTGCACTATAGGAGAAATTATCCCCATTCAAAAACATAAACATAGTGGGATGTTATTCCCATCCATAAGGATAGTTATCGTGTTAAAGCTTAGCCCTTGGTTTGTTGTTGGGTATCTTTGGATCACCTTCTTATCTTCTTTTCGTTAAGGTTTTAGTTTCGGGAAATTGTTGTTGTTCCAACTTTGTGTACCTCAAACGAATTCCACCCTTGTTATCTTTTTCAGTTCTATAATGTTTATTAGATGAAAAAAAAAGTGGGATGTTATTCCACCCTTTCCCACCTAAAAAGAAATCTTTCTGAGAAGAATAATAAAACTGTGGACTAAAGTTTTTGGTTTCGCTCTTACTCTCTTGCATTTCAACCAATCGCACCCTATATCGGAGATTATCTTTTTGTGGGTTATAATTGTTTTGTCATTGCAATCTTCACTAGTTTTAAACTATGGTTAATACTGTCGTATATACGGTATATATACATTATAGGGTAACAAGCCGTATAGTTTTTAGGCTATACATTGTGCTCGTACGGTAGAGCAGTAAACGGACATATATACGGCGTATATACAATGTATACACAATATTATATATACAATAACATTTTATATTTTTCCAAAATTTCAAAATACGTAGTTTTACTTTAAGAACAAGATAAATCAACCCTAATTAGAAGTTTTATGTTTCCTAATTGTTCAATTTTATTAAAGAAGTAGTATGGTATACTCATTTTATTTTTTTTTTTCTTGAGATTTTTATGTTTTGGATTTTGAGATTTTCATCTTACTATTGATTGAATTCAAATTAATTATTTGAATTTTTTTTTATTTAAGTATATTCCCTTCTTTTTATTAGTACTCATCCTAAATATTTTTTCATGTACAATTTAATTATAACATTATGTGTATATATTTACATTATTTATACAGTATTATGTGTATATATATAACATCAAAAATATACATTGCATCTACGACGTATAAACGGTTGTATATATGGTTATATACTATACGGTGCTTAACTATACGTATAACGTATACCGTATTTTAGAACACTGTTTTAAAGAATGCATATCTACTAATGATTTAGATTAACAAGCTCCTCAATTTTCACTGAGCAACTCCCCCTCCAAATCTTGCTCATCTAATGAAAGCTGTGTGAACTCTAAGAAACCCACATCTTCCATGGAATCAAAACTATCTCCACCAACATCCCACATCTTGGTCTTTTCTTTTTCATATTGATTGGTATTTCTTGACAAAAGACGTAGATTGTTATGTGTATATATATAAACCAAATCTTCAGCCCGACTTGAATTGAGTCTATTCCTCTTCAGTGAGTGAATAAAAGATTAAGTACTCCAGGTGCGCTTGCAGCAAGAAGATGAACTAGGCTGTCCAAGCAATTTTATAGCTAAACCTCGAAGGAGAGGAGTTTCAGCACCAAAGTAGATCCACCAGTGTTTAGGTTCCATTGTAGACATTATCGTAATGCTTGTTAACTCTCCAAAAGGAACATCTTTCATTGAAAATAATGCATACTCATCCATAACTTTACGATGATCCTATTTACTAGGAAACAGTCTTCTAAAACACTTCATGCTTTCACGAGAGATTTCCACATCTCTATGTGGACCAATTCTTGCATGATCCTCATTTAACCATGGATCACTATAAAATCTGCATAATAAAAGATGCTATTACTGTATGTATATATGGCAAAAATAATTTTTAGAATAAAACATATAGCCACATACCTTAGATGCAAAGAGGGAGCTGGACAATGTTGAGGATTGTTGTTTTTTGTCCAGCGAGATATTAAGATGTTGTAGACAACATCATAAAAGTGATATCAGACATTGCTCTTTTTTCTCTCTTGTAAATCTCAAGCTTCACATAAGTTCGATTCTCCCTAGAAACAAAAATCACATTTGTGTAGAAAATCTGTCAGTTGAGCCTTGACCCAATTGGTTTACCCGGTAAATTTCAAAAATACCACTTATTCAGTTTTTGTTTTAAAAAATATCATTAATTTTCAAAAGTTTCAAAATTATCACTAAAGTTTCATAAATACCATAAAATTAGAATTATCTTTTAAGATTCAAAAATAAACCTTAAACTCTCAAACCCAAACCTTAACCCTCAAACTATACCTTAATTTTGGAATAGTAAACCCAAACCTAAAAATTTAAATTTCATAACTCTTATGTTTGTGGTATTTTTGGAACTATTGAAAATTAGTTATATTTTTGGAACTTTTGAAAGTATGTGGTATTTTTGGAAAAAAGTGTTGTATTTTTGGGTATTTCTCTTAATAGTTAGTAGTTTAGTTGTGTAGTTCTAGTGCTGTCTCTTTAAGAGTGAATAAACAAGTTGGTGCCAAGGTTGGTACATGTTTCATTTCAATAACTCTTATTGTCTGCTTATTATGCCAATAAAGTTGTCTCATTTCAATTACTCTTACTGTCTGCTTATTATGACAATAAAGTTGTCTTTTGTATCTGGTCTCTAACTTTGTCTGTGTTCCATGTCTTTGTCTTGATTATTGCAAGTAGTAGTACTAAAAGAAGTGATTGCTAAGCCTAAAAAAGAACTAAACTTTAGATTTTATTCATTAAAATTAAATGAGAATATCGCCGAAACAACTAATTATGGGAATAAAAATTGTGTCACCATATGGAAGCTCACAAAACGCCTCCACTGAGAAAAATTCAAAAAGAAAAGAAAGAGAATATCCGTAGTGGTTATAGATGTTATTGCCGCTTGTTAATGTAGCTCTTCATCACTACAACGCCTATGCTGCAAAAAGCCAAAGTTAACACAATACGGAGGCTCCTAGACTCTGTATTCGACAAGAAGAAGCTTTTGCTTGATCTGCCTCTGCTACTGCTGTTGTTGCTTCCTGTTCTTGCTAGGCGGGACCTTTCTGATGACTTTTCCCTCATCAGATTGCACAAATTATCCAATTGATGCATCACTTGACGCTGTCCACGTGAGATCGTCGATATCTTGTTGGACCAGAAACAGCAACTCAGCTTTTCAAAGCAATGTGACAGAAATCTGCATTCATAAACAAGATGTGTGAGGGTTACTTACCTCTTCCATTAATGGTGAATCCTTTGCTAATTGGGAGGATGATGATGAATGAGGCATTATGGAGTTTGTCAAGCAGCCATTGTCCAGACCAGAAATGAAATACGAAGTCGGAGCCGACCCATTGCAGACTTCAGCTTGGAGTGCAATGCTTTGCTGTGTTGGAGAATTCTTGTTACAGCTCAACTTTGAATTTAGCTCCTCAATCCGGCTAGTGAACTCATCCATTCTCTCATTGAGAGTGGAAATTTGTTCCGAAAGCTGAGTCATAAACCCCTAACAAATTGATGAAACCAGAAGAAGCGCACAATTAAGTTAAAATGACTGATTGCAAAGTTGCCAAGAATGAGTACAAGAGAAAAGCGTCACACCTCATTTGATGATGACTCATGACTTCTTTCTTCGTATCCCCGGTCGGTTGAAGAATAACCAGCAAGCTTGGAAAGATTCTTATCTCTTTGGGTGGAATATGAATGTGACATGCCTCTGTGTATCATAAATGGCATATAGCTAAGGACACATGGATTTGAAGTAACAAAGCTTTTCTCAGACACTTCTCAAAAGAAGTGTACCTTTGGAGGTTCTTGTTTCTCATGGCTACTCTATCAGCAGAGGCTCGCAAAAGGGCTTCCTTTGGGCTTGAACTAGACACCAAATCCTCATCTAAGCTAAGCTTGTTCTTTAAATCATCTGGCAGTGCCTGTAATGGACTTTTCAATTTGGACCCCATATGAACCGTACTAAAGAGCGAATCATAATCCCCAACAGAAATTCATACCATTACTTCATTTATTAGTTTTTCCAGTTGGATCTGTTCAATATAGGTGCGTGGAATGAATGATCCTTCCAATCCTAGCTGCTCTGCAGTACTCTGTACAAGTTGCCGATCTTTACCTTGCACCTGATTATAATTACAGAATTAGAATATTAATGGGAACATGAATGTCAGCATAAAGCCAGAAGTTAAGTTGGTGGCAATATTCAAGCAAATGGTGGTGCATGAGTTCAGATAAACAGACCTGCAGGTAGTGACGATTCAGTTGCTCAAGCCAATCAATCTTCACAAACACCTTATCGGTAGCAAATACATGGCTGTTCCTTTTAAGTATGGTTGCTATTGTGTATCCCAATGCCATAAGCCCACCAAGTAGACGAACACTCACTTCAAAAGTAATCCTTGGGGATATGACAAAAGGACTATCCGTAACCCATTCCTGGATATCAAAACGAAAACCATAATTACATCCACCAGATAATTGATAGTTACAGTATCAGAAGGTTGAAAAGCCATATTGATGAAAACATGGAAAGAAAACTCTGAAGGGCCAAACCTCAAACATGAGGCTGTACTTTCCATCTTTATTCCGCATCCTCAGATATGACTGGCATGACTCTGGATCTTCACCTGGAGGAAGAAGATATATATCATAAGTCTCCTCCTTGGTCTCTGTATGTCCTTCAGAGAGAACCGCCTTGATCTGATCAACTGATACATCCTTTCTCGACTACACCAGAGTCACAACAAAAGAACTTCAGTTTACCAAATGCAGAAAATTGCTGAATAGTAAGGTTTCAGAGCATTTATAATTATAAGATAGATAGACATATCAGGTCATCTTTTCAAACCTTCAAGATGTATGTCGGGCTCTGAAAACCAGTGAAGGGGTTAAATTTATTGATAATTTTAACTTGAGCAGTCTGAAGATCTGGCTCTATGAAAGCTTTGTACATCGGGTATACCTGCATAAACAGTGAAGTTGTTACGATAAACAAACAGCAGCTGATGTACTATAACCAATATCAGCCACAGGAATAAAAGAAGTGGGAACAAACTGTTTCAGATATCTGGTGGATTATCTCCTCTGGCTCTTGGCCTGCACGTTGTATATCACGGAGAACTCGTTTAACAAGGTCAAAGTGAACTCCACCAGTAACAGAGACACGAAGATCCAACAAAGGTCGTAGTTTTTCACTCAAAGCATAGATTCCTTCAATAATCACAATTCGAGAAGCTGGGGCATCAAGGGTCCTAACAAAATAACCACTGTGACCTTAGAAAAACAAAGAGTCCAGCAAAATCTAAACCCTGCTTATGTAAATGTTATATCCATTACCTGTATCCGACACGAGAGCTGGACTTGAAATCATAAATAGGAACCTGAACCTGTTTTCCCTCCTTTAAATCCTCAAGGTTCTTGAGCAATGTGTCATAGTCCGTTAACCGAGGATCTATATCACAAAACAATAGATACATAAGAGTATGCAAGCCGGACCAAAAAGAGCAAGAGGAAGTTATTATTACCATCAAAGTTTCCATCAACAATTCGACTGGCGTCATTGTAGTTGTCCATCGAAATGACGGCAACACTGGGAAGAAAGTTGAGTATCTTCTCCGTGAAAACAGTCTTCCCAGCACCAGAAGGACCAGCCACACCAACCAAAATGATCCCATCATTCTTCTGAGATAGCAATTGGCATGCGCGGATAACCGCAAAGAAGCCCTTCTCAAATGACAACCGATCTTGAATTGGAACTATTTCGTACCGAATAGAGTCTCTCCTCTTAACCAACTGCACTTGATCCTTCAACAGACCATGCCTCTTCTGATGAAACTCGATCCCATTTATGTCTTGACCCATTAACCCAGAATCTCAGCCCTGCAAAGACAACACGTACGCATTGACAAGATTACAAAACTTATGTGCACAACATGGAAACTAAGCTAACACACAGAGAATTGCAGGGTTCAGTGTCCCATGAAAAACGTTGATCAGATAGGCAAACACCCAGATCGAGGAATTTGTGTGGCACTCACAAACACTGGTACTAGGCACGGATTGAATTGAACGCAGACAATGGGGGAATTAAGAAGGATGAGCTACTTTTTTTGGGGGTTACCAGATTCTTGCAAAAGATCTCGACCCACGAGGTAGCATCGAGAGAAGGAACGAGAGAGCAATTTAATACCTTTTCATTGCCTCTACCTTTTAATTTTCTTTTGCACTTTTTAGATAAACATTAAAAATACATCTATCACTTGTTAAAAAATGTATATATATATTAATGTTATATTTGAAAGATATAAATATAATATACACCAAAAGCATAAACCGACTCATCAAAGATATATATGATCCATAAAAATATGTATTATATTTGGGAAAATGACTCAAATACCATTTTTAGGAAAAAATGTTCCTTCCGTGACATCATTTTTAAAAAGTTACATAAATACCACAAAAGATAACCAGGTTCCTTCCGTGCCATTTANGCCCATTAAAAAAAAAAAAAAAAAAAAAAAAAAAACCAAAAGCGAAAAGTGATATGATTAAGCTTAAAAATACTCAGTTTACCGCCGATCTAGTTCTCCGGCGATCAAAATATAGGTACGAATCATTGATTCCTCCAATTTTCTCAGTTTTTTCGATTTAGCTTTTGAGTCGATTCTGTTTCTGTAAAAAACAGATTTTTTTTGCTGCTACGAAGGTCTAAGAGATTGAATCATTGAATCGACAGAGAAGAGCTAAAAATGGTAAATTTTGCATTAGGGTTTATGTTTCCTGAGATGCACTTTTGATGGGTTTAGTTTATAATCTGATTTGGTTTCGGAATTTTGGATTTGTTTACAGTCATATGAAAGTAAAGGTTTCTGGGTTTTGAAGAATAATGAGCATACAAGTGAGGAAGATTCAGTGTATGATCATTCAACTAGAGACGATGCT
>OVAF01000381.1:0-43782 GCA_900406245.1 Odontarrhena argentea | reverse complement strand
TTAAAGCAAAAGTTAGCTGTAAGATGAAGTTACAGCCCAAACAATCAGGCACTTAACCTCTATACAATTTAAAACTAGAGATTCTTTCAACTAAAGAATAATCCATCGAATATTAAAATCAAATGGGATTGTTGAACTATATTCTTAATTTCTCAGGCCAATGGTATATGCTATGTACTATGAAAATCAAATAATTATATATATACTTGATTTCTTTTAAAATCAGATGAAAGCTAGTGTTACAATTTTTATTTGAAAAAAAATGTTAACCAATTTGCTTGATATAAATCGTTTTCTTCTCAATTTAAAAAATTCATTTAGTATTTTATAATGTTGATAACTTGTTATCAATAATTTATTGGAAGTGGATAGCTATTATTGTAATTAAAAATACAGGGGACAAGTGGACAACTCAGCCGTGACAACGACTAAACAATACATTTGATAAGATCTTAATCATTTGCTTAATTGTGTATCATTATTGAGTTTCGATTATTATATGTTTTGTGAGAAATGCACAGCTAAGCTAACATTATTTCTTTTAAAGTAAATTCTGCTTATGTAATCAATTTCATCAAAAACACCAAGTCGCCAGTTGGAATAAAATGCCTTAGGCCTTGAGATAATGATTAAAAGAGAAATATGAAAATGCAAAATAAATATATATTGGTGACAAAAAAAAAAAGGTATATATATAATTAAGTTTGGATTTGGAAATGAATATTCATTATGATGTTTTAATTTTTGAACATTATTATCACTCTACTAAATTTAATATTAATCATATCCGTGTTAAGCCCATTGAATTTGAAAATGTCTATAAGCCCAAACCTCATTGAATTTTGAAAATGTCTATAAGCCCAAACCTTACATTATTTAATGGACTTAGTTATATGATATAACTGATCAAGAATCAAGAAACATTTTGATTGAAAACTTTTAACTTCAATGGTTTGTTAATTTGATTTCACTGTCATACATTGATATATAGAATTTAAATTCGAAAATATACACGCGTTTGCCGTATTTGATGTTTCTCTGCAATTATTCAGAAATCTTGCTGTGGAAAACTTGGTTATACACTTATAAGATAAACCAATGATGATCACAAATTAGTAACACTAAATATTTTGGATCCCTTAGCACTCGTTTCTTCAATTTCCTTTTTGGACTCTGAATGTTTTGGACTCTTTTAAGGCCCATTATTGCATAGTGTATAGCGTTGCATGAATCAAACCCTTTCATAGTCGATTTATCAACATGGTTTTGTTGGCCCATTTGAATATGTGTAAGGCCGGTTAACTAGATTTATGGCCTTCTTTTAATCACCTTCTTAGTTATTTGTAAGATGTGTCTAAATAATTACTCTACTCTCTTAGTATCTTTAAATAAATGGTTAAAAGTGTGCACTAAGTTTAATTCTAATTTTACACAAAAAAATATTAAGTAAAAAATCCGTTGGCCAAATTATTTTTTATTTAGATGTAGATACTACTAGTAATGCCATAAAAAGGAGAAATATAATATAAACTGATATTCAATATAATTATTCGTTACTCCATTGTCTATTATTTGTAATATTTAAATTTAAATGCACTTTTAACTTGTTAGTTGGAATCTAAGAACCTATCTTGAGTACTAGCTACTATATAACATAAAACAATAATTAACCAGTAGAATCATTTATAAGATCTATGAAACTAACCCTATAATTCTAGCTTGTTTAAAATATTTAATTATGTCTTTATAATGCAATAAGATTATAAAATTAGTGCATAAGTACTGTCTACCCCAAAGTTTAATTTATTCCTTAAGGTTTTAAAAAACCTGAAAGTAGATAATAATTGGGACAAAACTAAATCTGCTCCCCAGTGTAAGATCACTTAATCACATGGTCTCAAATCTTAATCATCCAATTAAAATTAAACTCATCTTTTTTAGTAACTTAAATATAATGAAATAGTACACAAAATTTTCTTGAACCTAAAGCCTACAACATGGGAGAAGCAAATAGAGAAGAGAAAGGTTGGGGACCATTAGAGTGACACGTGTGTGGTTATAAACCTGAATTATTGCCTAACTAAACGTAATTAAGTATAATTAATGAGAATCTGATTAATGGTCCCCTTTACCTTTTTAAGATGCGTGTTAGCTTTAATTGGTCCCTTATTAGCTTTCACATGATGGGGTTTAAGCTGTGATTTATAAATAATTAAGCACTAAGTATACACATTTCTTTAATGCCAATTACTATTTAAAAATTGTTGGAATTAATTAAGGAATATTGATGCAGCAAACAGTGCATCTCCTTGCACTGCGCAAAGAATTATAATTCAGAAATCACTATTGACCACACAAAAAAAAAACGCATTATTATAGTTATAATTGGTAATTTTTGGAGTTGTGGGAGTTCCACTGTTTTTTTTTTTTTCAAAGTGGAGTTGCGTTTTCTAACGCGATTTTATAATTATTTTATCGATATTATTATAAGTAAATAAAAATTAAAGCACTTCTTTTTTTTTTGCTATAAAATAAAGGTTTTTTTGCTCAATAACCAAAAAATTGGAAAATTAAAAACTAACCAAAAACCCTATATCTAATGGTCAAGATTATGCCACATAGAAAAATTTTATTTACCTATTAAATTTTCCAATATTTATTGTTATACAACCAAATTTCCCTATAAAATAAGTAAGAATCCGTTACGAAAATAAATGGACATTTAGTAACTTATTTCAAAAATTACGGTTGAATATTGTTTTTTTCTATTATACTCATAAATAAATTGAGTATTGAAAATTGAAAATTTTAAAGAACATATTTGTGCAATTAGAAATATATCACCTTTCTTGAATAATATTCTAATGTCTCACAAATTTATAAGAAATTTTATGGTATTTAAAATGTTTATGCAGTGTATCATATAATATTTAATATTTAAAATTCATTTTGAAACATACTATATATTCTTTAAAATGAGAATGTGTTGGTAATTTGTTTAATAGTGAGCAGTTGAACATATTTCAATTTCACCAAAAAAAAAAAATTCATCCCATAATTTGTTTAATCCACATATTTTTCATTTTGCAAATAATTTTTTTTTCTGCGCCATTCCGCAATACACAATATGTCGGATAACATATATTCTTGACAAACCTTTGCAAGAACCAAAACTCACACAAAAAAAGAATTTTTCTACATCATTTGTGTTATTCATAAAACAAAAGATATAATATTATAGTCGCTCTCAACTACTGTTGGAATATATTTAGGATTAGAAGACTTTAATTTGCACTTAGAGAATGAAATATTAGTTGTTACTTTGGGACACAGATCCAAAGAATAACACATGAACCCCATTGTTCATGTGCACCGTTTAGTGACTCATTGATAGCTGTCATGTAGAAAACAAACTATGTTTGCTCTCTTTTTTCTTTTCTTCTGTATAGTTTCTTATTTATATTTCTTATTTTGTTTTGTGTCACCATCCAAAACATATATATATATATATTGAGTCCTTTGGCATCAAGTAATGATTTTGTTTTTCACTCTTGCTGTCAATGCAATGTATCTTATTTGCTATATTGAACGGCCCGTCAATATCAGGATGATTAGATATTTCACAAAAAAAGTTTCATGAAACACATCCTCAAGTTATTATTGGGGTGTTGACACAAAGGCAAAGAAAAAAAAGACTATTGGAGCAAGAGTGAGCCAAAAACATATTGTTATGAATTCGGGTGAAAACTCATATGAGCTCTTAAAATATTGAACAACAGATAGATATTTGTTAACTATTTTTGTATTAATTATATGAAATAGTATTTACAAATTTGAAAGAAATTTTAATATCATCCAAAATCTCGATTCAAAATCTAGAACGCAGTTGGCTGCGATTGATAAATTTTGTTTTGAATATATTGTTTTGGCAGAATTCTAACATTACAAGTTTATGACCATGATTTCAACTATCATTGACTATCCACCCATATACACTTTCAATATAGAACCTTAAAAACTATTATGAGTTTCACTCGATCGACTAAAAATCAAACCCCTAATGAAAATAAGTAAATATGGGGATGTTGGTATCTTCATTATGTTTTTCTTGTGTAAGCCGTGAAAATTTTAAACCTTTGATTCATAAGTTTTTATGGAATCCGGAACCAATCGTTGATACTATATTTAAGGGATAAATGACTTCTCTTAAGTAGACTTGATCCCAAGACCAAGTCTATTTGATCTATTTTCATTATTGTACATTTTAATTCAGTTATAACATTTATTAATAAAAATGTATTGTGTGTACTAATTAGGTGAATCTCAAGTTTGGGAGATTTGATCTATTTGGGTCATCTGGTCTTATTATATCTTTTGATCAAATTCACAATCATAGTAAAGAAAATGAATAGGTAGAAGCTACCATAAAATTATGTGGCAAATAGAGTTGATCCCAATAATTGGAGGAAATCGTACTTAGTTATTTCTTTTCAAAGTTGGGTCACCAATGATGGGGTTTCTTCTTTAAAATAATATCTTAAACAAAGTTATTAATATGGTAAAAAAAAAAAGAAGAGAAATAAATAAGTTGAAGATACACACACACTTGGTTTCTTTACACGTATCGATTCATGTCTTCTCGTGGAATGGAAGCATGTTGGTTGTCCCACTTAAAGTCCAAAAATATATATATATATATCTAAATATTATAAGAAAAAGGATTAGTGTAAAATAGTGATATAAATATCTATATAAACTTATATATGATTATTTTACATCATTTCGAACCACTTTAAGTGGATTCCAACTCCTCATTCAACCTAAGTAGTGTTACTTTATAGAGGCTTTCCTTTTCACCACCTACCATTCGAAAAAAAAAAATAACTCACTATTCCATATACACACACAGATTATACATAACAAAATGATATTTGGTCTTTTGTTTAAATAATAAAGATTTCTTTAAAGGAGAAAATAAAAGAGACCTCACTTTAACAAGATTCCTTCTTCTGCCTACAATTTTCTTTATAACATATATATACACTATACGATGTTGTTCATATTTTGTAACAATATATAATAAACACAATACATTTTAAAAATAAACATATCTAATATCACAATATTTAGCATACCAACTTATCCAACCATTAATTTCAATTTCCTTAACCACTTCTTCATCTATATGATATTTACTCCTTTGCCAAAAAAAAAAAACTTATCAAACCATGTCAGATTTTCATAAAAATATAAAATGTAATTGGTACGATATCGGTTAAAAATTTCACATTCTATATTTCTATGATATTGGGCTGATGGTATATTTTTATGATAAACATAACTAACTAGTTAAAACCCTATAAAATGTAACACTTTCTTTATATTTTTATGATTTTTGGCTGATGGTATAATAACTTATGGCAACATGAACTGACATAAGTTGTCTTGTGGAAAAAAAAAAGAAGATAAATCGAAATTAGTAGTATTAACTGTCAATAATTCGTATTAATTCCCACTTGTTGAGAGCTTCCCTTCCATATATGTCTTAGCACTTTGCAGGTCAGATCTATCATCTATGTCGACTCTTTGATTATCTTTTAGTGATAATTCGATAGTGTGTTTTGTTTATTGTACATTAATTCATATGTTATGATGGTCATGTAAAATATTTAAGGTAGTTAGTGTTGCTTTAAAAGCTTGTGACTTTAGCTGTCTCAAATATCTGGATCGAGACTATTAGTTTATTACAAAAGTGACTATTAAACAAAAAAAAAAACTGTATCAGTAATTTGCATGTTCTTGATCTGCATGCAACTTGTAATTTATGTTATAATTTTTTCTCCTGTGGTTGCTATAATAATTAACATTGGCTTTTGACTAAAGATGTAAAGAAAAGAAAAAAATTATTTATATAGAACTTCTTATCACATCGTCAAGATCGCACAAGTAGCATGTACATTATCCAGTTTTTATTTTACAACTTNATTTTACAACTTATGGATAGCCCCAGTTAAAAAAAAAAAAAAAAAAAAAAAAAACTTATGGATAGAGCATATTTGACCTATATCTAATATCTTATCAATTTCATAATCTAATAGTAATCTATACCATACCCTAATATATAAAATATAATCTAACCTTTCAAATGCTGTGCTTGTTTATTGATACTAGTNTTTTTTTTTTTTTTTTTTTGTAAGGAATTGTGTTGAAATAATACAAACTGTTTAACGGCTAAAAAATAGTGTATTGGACAAACTAAGTCATAGGCTCATAGCTTAAACTGATATGACAATATCAAATTTTAGCTTAGGATTTTTATCGAAAGATGTTGAGTTTACAAAAATATTAGATTCAAATCCAAATGGTAGAAATAATAACGACATTAACACAAATCAAAAAGCTATAATTAAGTTATGGTCGGGTTTTTTTTTTTACAAAGAAACTAAATGACCATATTCGTTTTACTGAATTACTCTAGTAGTGGTATACTTCTCACATCAAATTGCTGCTTCTAGTGAGTGAAGTGTAATGGTTATATGTACTTCTAATTGAGTTCCATCCCTACTAAATTTTTGGGTTCGGTTAATAATATACACAACATTACACATTTAAAAACTCTAGTAATGAGTGAGGGCTTGTGCACCGATGACTCAGCCAACATATTTATTCGTCTCCAAAACACAAATTTTATTTTATCCTCGGAGTTAGAACTTAATATTAGCTATATATATTGATGGCGATGGTAGTGGACAATGTACTAAGTTTTATGAAGAAAGAAGAAAGGGAATAACTTAAAATCCCACACACATTTATATACAACAAAAGTCGTCCAACCTAATACTCACTTTGTTGGGAAATCATAGCTTCTTGAGTTTTCCTTTATTGTTTTCTTAATTATCATGCACATCCCTATCCAAGTAATCCAGAACCCACGACTAATTTTAAAACTTTTAAGTTTCTATATTTAGATGAAGTTGTTAATAATATGATCACCCTAAGCTTTCCTTTATTCTTCAAATAATTCAAACTTTTTTTAAGATACTTAAATGCGTTAAAAAAAAAAAATAGTCAGTCATCCACACAAAATAATTTTAAAACAGTGAGAAATCTCGCTTTCCTGAATTCGAATTTATCTGGAAGGGTGATTAGAAAATGATGATCTCGACAAAAAGAACTATAAGTCTTCGGACCCAAAACTCCTTCTACAAAAATTATTCTTTAGAAAGAATTGGTAAACCTTAAAATGAGTTTTATGACCAGACCATATTAGATGAATAGGTCTACTTCATGTATGTAGTACGAATTATATCTCTATATTATATATATATAAACACAGAGGGATTAGATATATTAAGCTTATGGATAAGTACTTATGTTTTGAAATTCGAATACTCAAAATAAATTGCAAGTAATTCTCTCTCAAATTATGTTGAGATTCAAAAGAAAAATAGAGTTCCAATATAATAATTAGGAATTGAACTTGCTGGCTTTGTGGAAGTGTTTTCTTCTGACTGTCCATAATCGTATACACATTTTGCTTTTTTAGTATTTAAATGAACAGACAAGAAGAGCTTTTTCCTTCACTGCAAAACAGTACTTTCACTCTTAATTTAATAATTTATTTTCTTACATATATCCTTGAATATTTTCTTCTTCTTTTCATATCATACTTGTATATATACTTTGTATTCATGTGAGTTTATTTATGATTTTTACAGGTAGTTTTCTCTGATCCCTTTTAAAAAATAAAACTAGTGGTCCGTTGGAAACATAACCAATGACATTTGGATACATATCTTAATAGGTGATCTTTATATATAATAATAAATATATATTTATATATCTGGCCATTTTTTTACTACTAATTCTAAACACGTACTATGCCCAATCTAAACATCTGTATTCTGAAACAAAGTTCACTCTTTCTGATCATTTTTTTTTTGGGGGTTAAAGTTAATATGTTTATTATATTATCAGTAAATAATTATTATACTACAAGCATATTCGTTCTCTTATCCGTTTCACAAGTGTTAATCAACTAGAAAAGGATGAATATAAATACAAACATAAGTTATTGATTTTGACATCTTTCAAAACACTAAGAAATATTAGAAAATCATCAATTAAACGGTCTGAGTTAGAAAAATGTTAATATTAGAACGATGAACAAAAAAAAAAAGAATAATAGAAGCAAACATTAATATATTTTTCATTTCTAAATCGTTACACGAAATTTACAATTTTTCGGGTCGACTAGAAAAAAAAAATACATTTGACCGACACACCCTTTTTAGATATCTACTAATTTTCTTATAAAGGGTGTTTACATATAGTTATCCTCAAAAATTGGAAAATAAACTCAGGTGTTATTTATGTTGTATGTGTTTCATACTCTTCTCATACTGTCTTCCTCTTCTCATCGACCAAACGCTTCAAAAACTCTTTAACCTGAATAGGATCTTGAAGAGAATAAGAAGCATTGGTTTCTTTTGGAACTTTTGAGACAAGAACCCCAAAACCTTGTCCTCTTTCACGTAAAACCTATAGAAATATATGGTTAATTTATTACGTCAATAATGGTTGAACTATATAGTAAAAGTACATTTGTTTTAAAATGTATAAAAATATTGATGCTACAGAAAAAAAACGTGTTTGTATTCATTGTCATTATACCTTAAATGCATCTTCGTCGGTACGATCATCTCCAATATAGACCGGTACAACATTTTCCGAATTTTCAAATCCTATTTAATTAGACCAACCATGTAAGAATTTACACTAAAAATATTTGTCAAAAATAATAAAAGAATCTGATATATATATATTTCAAATGTTTTTTTTTCTCACCTAATGATTTTAGTAAGAATTTGAGAGCTTGGCCCTTGTCCCATTTGATCGTGGGACGAATTTCAAGCACCTAATATCACAAAAAAAAAATAAAAAAAAAATAATATATTAATACTCTGTTAAATATGATAATTATTGAATATTTATTATTATTATATATTAATGAATAGCAAAAAGAGGGAGGGTAAAAAAAGTTTTACCTTTCTACCTTGGGTAAGTTTAAGCTTTGGATAATCAACAAGAACTGATTTTACTTGTTCGGCTAATGCAGCCCATCTCTGTCAATGAACAAACCAAAAAAACAAGTTAGTTCCTATTTAGAAAAATCATATGTCTTTTTAATTGTTTCATATACTTTGGCTTAAAAACAAAAAAGAAAATTTGGACCATTTATAAAATTTGTTTTCATCATTGTTTTATTTTTGTTCTTATTTTACCTTCTCATCAACACGTCTAAAATGTACGGACAGACAAAACTTGTTGTTCTCCACCATAGCCCCAGGAATCCATTTTGTCTTTTCCTCTAAAATCTTAACCACCTGAAAATTATGTATAAACCAAACAAAGTTAAAATAAATCCACTATTTTAACTTTTAATTTGAATGGTTTTTTTTTTAAAGAGATCTCAAAATGTACCTTCTCGATCATAGGCAAAAATTCATTAGCAGGTTGAAACAACACTTCTTGATTATTCTGTTACCAATTCACAAAAGAAAAAAAAAACTTAGGATTCATATAACAATTTATTTACTTCTTTCGGATTTCGAGTATTGTTTTCTTACCTCGCGGTAACTATTTTCGCTGGTCGGACCTTCAATGTCCATGCCATGGCTCCCCGCGTAGTAAATCTCGTTCAGTTTAACAAAACTACGAACCTGAAACATATACATATCAATCACATAACTCGTCCTATTCCCTAAAGATAATCATTCTCGAGGATTAGTCTGGTGTTAAAAGCTTATATCATATAAGATTTCAAATAGTAAATATTTGGTAAAATGTAATGTACCTTATCAATGGATCTTCCGGTGACTATAGCCGTCGGGAAGTTTAAAGCCACGTCTTTTACAACCTCTCGCATCTATGAAAAAAAGATACATTATTAAAAAAACAAAAAAAGAGAAAATAAAATAATCAACTAAATCTCCCAAAATCTTTTATTTTAGACATATGGAACATAGAATAAAATAAAAATACCTCATGGGTTATGTAAGCTTTGTCAGGATCTTCAACTATAGGAGAAAGAGTTCCATCGTAATCAAGAAACATAACAATCTGTTTCCCTTTTGCAACATTCATAATCTCATCAAACATAGTTAAAGCCGATGGAAACCGAACCTAAAATAAAAACACAAAATGTAAGATCATGATCAAGATTCCAAATTCAAGAAATGGTGTATATATATAGTTTTGAAAAAAAAAAAGGTAACGTACGATCCAAGAAGTGTTTTCGGGGTTCTCGGAAACAGAGTCATGAGAAGAGGATCTGAGACGTGTAGGTGAAGAATCACGCATGGAATCAAGCCAAGAAGAAATCTTGGGAGTAGTAGCAACCATGTTTTTGTCGGCAGCTTCAAGAAGTTTCAAGAACTTTCGACGAGGGAAGGTGAAGTAAGTAGGAGGTGAAGAAGAGAACAGAGGAGAGTTAGAGACAGAGACAGTGATGGTTTTGGAACCCAAGATTGGTTTTCTGTCGGAGACGATGACACTCTGGTTAGTCATATTCTTACACAAGTGTTGAGACTTGATCAGACAGAGAGAACAGAGAGAAGAGAGATAGATGTGTGTAGGGAGGAGGATTTGGGAAGGTGGAGAAGAGGAATATATAAGGAGAAGGAGATGTGAAGAGAAAGAAGAGAGTAATGTATATTTGATTGAGACAAAAGAAATGAAATTAAAAAGTTTGATCTATCATTGGTGGCTCCCTCTGTACCTTTTTGGCTACATTATACCCTTTTTAATTCTTCTTTTTTTCACTCCATTGGATCCTTGAAAAAATAAGTTATTTAGGTTTTTTATAAAGCATGTTTTTTTATAGATATTATATATATGAGTCTCTTTTGTTATTTTCTACAAATAAATAAAACATAATATATATATATATATATATATTGAATATCTTAGGTATGTGAAAATTAAGACAATGTTGGAAAATTAAAAATCAATATAACATGTAACATGAATTGATTATAGTAAAAATGTTCAAGATGTTATCGATACTAGTAGATTAACTAATTTTATAAATAAAATATTGACGATAGACCGCGTTGAGTTTTAATAAAATATTATTTATTTTAGTTTTTGTTCTGAAAATTTTACAGATTTAATCCTTTTACTAATACTCAAATATGATTTATGTGTAATCGTTTCTTAGTGGTATATATGATCTTTTGATTGCATACATAAGGAGAATGATTTTACATTTAAAAAAAGATTATAGTTTTAAATTTTAATAATAAATAATAAGTCAGATTATTATTTTAATCATGTGTGCTATATATATTGTGAAAGATTATTTGATAGATTACTGAATTTTTGTTATATATATATCAAAAGTCTATAATTAGAAGTTGATTTTTTTATGCCTTTAAGTCTTTATTTGGTAGGGAAAATTATAAGCTAATTAAGCCTAATTAGGCTTATGTGAAGATTAATTTTTTTATAAAAATGGCCGCTTTAATATGATTTTTATGAAATTTACCAAGTGCTTATGGGTTCTGAATATGAACCAAAAAGGTAAAAAAAATGGTGGTGAAAGATTTAAGGAATATAATTACTGTAAGACGGCATGATATGTTTTATACTATGGAATCACTAATCTCGAGCTTTCAAGATTTATTCGAAATTCCTTGAATACACATCAACGTATTAATAAATTCAAGAATTTGATCAAAACCATATCTCTGCATGATCTCAGAACATAATATATTCGATTCGTAGGATTAGGAATCAAGAAAATGTTAAATTAAATTTCACCGAATTCCTATCAACATATTCAAAGACTTGTTATCTAGATTTAAACCGCTCGGTCGGTGCCCACTTTGTCAAATGTAACATGTAAAAAAATAAGATATGCATATGTAAGATATAAAATAATAGGTGTTAAAAGAGGACATTTATTTTCATCAATGTAAGAATTTTGGTTTAAGCTTTATTTTAAATATATATTTTCAATGATAGTTTTAGAGCTAGACATAAAAATATAATTAGGGTCACGAGTTAGGCTGAAAAAAATAAATATTGTAGACAAAACCTAAAGATCGGATGGTCAAGTAATATTTGAGAGGAAACTACATTGTATGTGTATGTATTCCGTTAGATGGATGGATATATAAGTGTATTATTATAAGTATTTTTTTAAAAAAAAGGAAAATATCTCTAAAAAAAATAGCAAGACGATGTGTAGTATATTATTAATTTTTAGTATTCAGTAAATGGTTTTTAGTATAAGTTCTTTTCTTCTTTTTTTTATTCTTGTGCATCTATTATATTTTTTTTGTTTTAGTTATAGAAAAAACAACAATTCAGTAAACAAAGCTGATCTTAGTAGTTAGTATGAATATATATAGTGTGCATATATATGTAGTTCGAGTAATGTTGCTAAGGACATGGCTACAATGAGTTATAAATATGGTTCTCATCAGCTAACATTCATATTATAGTAACAAGCTATAGCAATAGCACAGAGATCCATTGCTCTACCAAAATAAATGTAATAGGAGTTCCTGTTTTAGGTACTTTAATCGAAAAATCTATAAAAATATCTTCAAAATGATACCCAACATAGACCTAAGCACAATCCGAGAAACAAACTGCGAATACTAAAATTGTGAACGCCCACAGAAACAGAAACAATTGCACCAAAATCTATCTAACATTTTGTGGTATTCAGTCGAAACCAGTAGCTAGAAAGTAGAAACTCTCTTTATAGTTTTGTTATGTAATAAAAATCGTACGTAAATCCTACGTGTTCCACTTTTCTAATTCATTGTTTGGTTTGTTTTCTCTTTTTTTTTTTTTGAAAATTGGTTTGTTTTCTCATTGCATGCTCCTTTTTGTATTTTACGTACGGCGCCACACATTATATATAAAAATTGGAGACGGTTTTGTTGTACTTCTTCTTTTATAATTTTGTAATTAAACTAACATCTAATTGATGTTTAAATATAATTTTTATGAAACAAAGACGACCACATGGGTCAACATTCTTGACTTTCGTTACTTGAGAATCTACAAAGGGCAAGAAAACTAGAAACCCTTTAGATTTCTTGTTCCGACGGGGACAATCACTACTAGCTATATTTTTATATATTGAATTAAGCTCCATTAGCACATTTTATAAATTCATTGTATTTTAATTTAATTTGTACACATATAAACACAGTCATAAACACATTACACATGAGTAGGAAGTTTCGTGCCTGCTTAATTAAGAAAATGTGTGGCTGTGATTTAATAATTGCTTATTTTTCTTTTATAATTTTGGCGGCAGTTAGAGAAAAGCTTAAATTAGGCATGGTTGGGTTCATGAACTGATCACCATTACCCAAAAGTTCATTGTAAATAGATCCATATACCAAATTATATTCTCCGACACGATTTCATTTTTGATTTATGTGTGTCACCTTTCAAATAGACCATAATTTCCCCATGTATAGCTCCATAATTTGTTTGTGTAAGCAAAAAATAAATTTCATGCTATTTGGCAAGAGTGTGATTACCGGCTTCACAAAGGAATTTCATCAAGTTTGGAAACCATTTTCAGAAAATTCGATTACATTATCCGCGACGAAAAAAATATTGTGCTAGATATGGCGGTAATTAATGAAACAACTTATACATTGTGAAATAAGTGATATTCCAATTTTTCAAGTAGTAAATATGTTTTCGACTTAAACTTGATTTCACCATTACTTAGGATTTCAAGTTTTTATTGGTTTTTTATAGCCGGATGTTTCACATCATAAAATCTTATTGTAATTTCTATGTTTTTTTTTATAGAGACAATTTGGATAGGTTGAACAATTTGTAATCCGAATTTATAAAATTTAAATAATTTATTTTTCTTATAATACTTATATTTTTAGCTATATAACAAAACGTTTTCGAAGAGCTAATGCAAATTTGGCTCGAAACTAATCTTTCTTTCGCATTTTCGCACCTCTTCACCTCCTCAGCTATAATGGCAGAAGCCATAGCTCTAAAAGCGGCTCTCCGAGCAGCAATTTCTCTTGAGATTCAACATCTTACGGTGTTATCGGACTCTCTCTCGCTTGTCTCGCTTTTGAACTCAAATAGCGTAGTCAACGAGTTGAGAAGCATTCTTATTGACATTCGTGTTCTACTAGAATCCTTCTCATCTATCTCTATTAGCTTTATTTCTCGCGTAGCAAATGTTAAGGCTGATGCCATAGCTAAAAACGCTCTTGCTTCTCTGTTGTTGTAAGCTACTATGTTTCTCTATTATAAATGTGGTTCGTTCAAAAAAAAAAAAGACTTTCCTTTGTTTTTTTTCTTTTGCAAGGCAAATTTTTTTGTAACAAGTTACAAAAACCATCTTCATTATTATGAAATTAATTAACCTTTATAAAAAGTAGTTTACCCTACCTATGTAGTCTGAAACTAATTAATACTAATCAATAAACATTGAAAAATTGCACTCTTTCAAAAAAAAAAAACATTGTAAAATTGCTAACTAAATTACTTAATCGCGTAAACATTGTTATTGTAGTATATTTTCCACTTATCTATTTGGGATCATATGAACACAAAACACTTACGTGTATATAATTTGACAACTAATAGAGATTACAACTTGCAAGCACTTGAGTTTAATCAAACGTTTATATTGTTTCAAAATTTAGGGTTTCCAAAATAGTAATAAAAAGGACTTAGGCTGCTAATCCATTTGCCAAAAAAATATAATTACTTTGAGATTTTACGTGATTAACTTATTTTATAAGACTTGGAATTTTTAGTCAGGGTCTCAATTCCACAAAGAGGACTTGGAATAACTTTCCCGTTAAGGAAGATTATTTGTTTTTTTCAACAAAATTTGCTCGCACGGTCCATGCACGGTGTGGGTGGGCCTTTCTCTTCTACAACTCATTCTATGTTTTCTTACTCAAAAGTAATATATAGTTGTTGACAAAAAAGAATTAAAAATGATATTTTGAATAATAGTAATAATTTTTAATATTAATAGCGCATTGAGCAGAATTTAGTCAAAATAATAATAAAAAAAATTCTTTACCAAAATCTACATTTTTTTTTAAAAACACCATTCAAAGCTTAATAACAGAAGAAAGAATAACATATATAAAAGTTTGAACAAAAAATGAAAAAAAAATTCATATAGTGGTTGAGCTGGATTGGTTCCAAACTTCCAACTGATTTCTTAAATGGTAAGTGAAAAATACATTTTCTTTTTATTTATATTGTTTTTTACTTATATTTTTCACAAAACTCAGATACATTCTTGCAAAAACTATTATTCCTTTTATTTTTGTATTTTAATATACCATTTTAGAGATTCTTCCTAGTTACACTTTAATTTTATTTTATTTTTTAAATCTCTTCTAGATTGGCTTATATTCTCAAGGTTGAAAAAATCAGTGGTGACAAAATCTGTTATGTCAGCATTGTGTCACGTGTCATATTAGTGTCATTTAGATTAATTATGGCCTTCAGATTCGAGAGAAGTATTTTTTGCTTATATAAAAATTTGGAAGATTTGGTTCATTAATCAGAACAAATAATGAATTTGGTAAATTGCCTAAACTTTCTAGACTTGGGAGTGATCTATAGACTGAGCAATGCCTTTACTTTTTCGACTTTTCACTAATAAATCCCAACTCAAACTTATTCGAATCAGGAAAAACTTAGATATAGAGAGTGACTGATTTTATAATATTAATGTAATTCCTATAGAATAAAATCTATGTTTTTATTAAAATCAATACCAATGATTCTTTTTCTAGAAATTATACATCCAAAAGAATTACTTTTTATGATCATATTAAAATACATAATGTGATTCAAATTCAACGGAAAGATTCTTACGGTAATAATTAATATATTAATGTAATATTGAGATGATTTTTTTATTCGTAATCCCACAATAATTTGAGTTTTCATAAAACATGTGAATATGTCTCTATTATTTGCCTACTTGCACTAATCTTTAGCTTCTTTTAATCAACTTTTTATATATATTCTAGTTCTTTATCTACTAATGTTTATTTTGTGTGTTGCTTTCTTTTCTTTTTCTTTTGTCTACAATTCAATCATATTCATTTGTATAATATTTAAAATTTAATCAGTTTACTCAAAATTAAACCAAAAGCGATTTTTTTTAATTCGTCTTGTTACGTGAAATACATGATTAAATTATAAAATTTAAGCACATTGTTAGATAATTGTTTTGACAGAAAAATGCTTTTTGTCTCTATAAATCTTTTGAGATAGTCACAATTTTTATATAATATCATTTTTGTAAACTAATATTTGGCTTATTTCCAATGCTAATAATAAAAAAATGATAAAACAAAAATGAAGATTTGTTGGTCCCTTCGATATAGCAGAGGGCCACATTTCAACTGTCTTGCCCCAAGAGCTAAAGGAGATTATTTCTTTAGTGTTCTTTCGTTTCAAATGTTGTATTCAGTGGTAGTTCGATTGGTTTTAAATAACATATACATTGTTTTTGCTACCCTACTATTATTAATATCATAGATGTATCCTATTTTATATGAAAAAATAATTGCCAAGTTTGAACACCGTTGAATTAGGTATTGATGGCTTTTTGGCTATGTTTAGTTAATTTATATTTCTTTGGATTGGAGTGCTGTTTGAAGTTTGAGTGTTGTAGATAGCATAATCTCATTTCTAGCATGTTTGTTTAGTTCTTTATTTAAGTTTTGGTATTCAGTGTTATCGGTTTTTATCTCCTTTTAAGTTTGGGGTTAAGATAAGTAGATATTATCTTCTATATTATTATACCGCCATTTTTTACTACATCATCAACTATAAGCTTAGTCTTAAATTCTTAATAAATGCATACAACAATAAGTTATATATATGCATAACAATAATGAATTGCGTAAAAAAAAATATTTACATTAGTTGCATATTAATGTAATAGATTTTTTGATAAAAAAAAAAAAGAATTAAGAACAACCAACTGAAATTTGTTGTTTTGGAAAACAAAAGCATGCATCCTTGTAAGGATTTAGACACTTATTGACTTATTAAGTTGTACTTTAATATTCATATATATATATATATATATATATATATATATATATATGTATGTATTAAGTATTAACTATATGAATGTGTAGTGTCTAAAATGGCCATTTATATGTGAAATACACTATTTAAAAAAATATATTAATATCCCTTTAGTTATTCAAGTTTATATATAAATATATTAAAAAAAAAAAATTGGTGTGGCATGCACACACATTAACTAATTAGAGTATTTTCATTTGATGGGAGAAATTAAGAAAAATAAACTGTAAAGGCATGTGAAGACACATGTAATTAGTTTGGTAGATATTGATGAAAGATATACTTAACTATTAGAATTAGGTCTAAATAGTGTTGCCAACTTATGAGTTAACCGACATGAAAACCTCTCTTTTTTAACACTTAACCACTACATAAGTATTTATATATTTTTTGTCACATATGTTTGTATATTATTAATTAAACAACATATATTAATTTGATGTCAACCACCAAATTGGTCATTAGCTAGTCCAATATATATTCCTAAATAACTCCAATATATTCCTAAATACAAACAAACAAATTTATTTGTTGAATCCAACAACTAAATTCTCGTTTGTAGTTTTAAATTGTAGTATCAGATGTATATATTAAAAATATGTATATACATATTTGTTTGGCCAAAAAATAGGCTATTAAATATTACATATATGTGTGAATCTCACTTTGCTAACAAATTGTAGTATCAAACAACAAACTTTTAGGAATACACTATTGTGCTAATTCTGCATCCTACTTTATATTTTTGGAACATGTGATTAATATCCCAAATAATACTTCTTTTTTCTTAACCTCGATCTCCCTAATTAACTATTGTGCTACAAATTCACAAAACGTTGAAGGTAAATAGCAATACAAAAAGAGTATAGCATTTCTTGTTTAAATATTCACTCCATACTTTATAAAAATACAAAATCATATATATTGGTAATAGTTTTTGTTGCAAAAGTTAGGTTCCCAAGATCTGACACGAACAAATCGTTTTTTGCTTAGCTTATTTAAATGAGAATATCTGATTGGTAATTGTACTTTGAGTTCCTTTTGTGGGGAGGCGAAAAAAAAATATTATCTTACGTTTAAATTATAATTAGTTGTTGACAAGATAGAATTATGATAAATAATCTTTTGAAAATGCTCGATTGATAAGTAAGTGCCTAGTGGATACATTTGTCCGTTTTACGGTTACACACTAAGCTCTTTGTCATTTCCAACTAAGTATTTGCATCCTTAGTACCAAAGTCTCTCATGTAACGTCAAAATCTTACAACAATATTACTTGAATATGTTACTTTATGAAAAGACAAAAGAGTCCATATATTTAGTGCATTCTTTTGTTTATCATGAACTCTATATATTTTTATGTCGACAATAAAAGTATATATAACTTAACTTTGTGCGTATGAGTAGACTCATCGTTTCAAAATGCATGAATTTACATAATTTTTACCAAACATTAACATGATGTGATAGTTCATTAAATAGGACTTTTATTGTTCATATGTTTTTGCAATAATTAAACATATTAAGACGAGAGCAAGTGAAGAAGAGAGTTTGTGTTATTATTTTCGATAAATAAAATTTGTGATTACGACGTGATATATGGGGCTGGCAATGACACGTTGAAGGACCCACAATAGCCCATAGTGGTAAGCCCACTGAAAGCCCATATTTCTTTTTTATTTTATTTATTAATTGTGAATAATGCAGAATTTTGGATTTCTACTGCTAAAGTTTCTTTACACGGGAGAAGTTAACCGACCTGACAAAGATTTCTTTCTTTTTTTGTCGACGCATGACAAATGTGGAAAGTCTAATACATTCTTTTGAAAAAAGTTTAATTTTCTTAAAATATCTGATTGATTGGTAGCTTTTTTAACCAAGCCATAAAAAGTATATCAATTTTAGTAATTCTAAATCAACTATCCAAAAGAGTTTAATAGTATAGTTTTATTTTTTTTTAATTTCAATTATATGTTCCTTTTTGTTGAAAGAGATTTTGAGTCCAAAGTAAGTCGAGTATATAGTTTTTTTCTTAATAAGTATATTAGTTGTGGTAATTATCAATCAATTACCAAAACAACTAACAGCATATTTTATTGTTTTTAATTTCAGCTAAACGTTCGTTTTCTTAAATGAATTTTTAAGTCCAAATGTAAGTCGACTAATAGTAAAAATTTTTTTAATAAGTATATCAGTTTTGGATTCTATCAATCAACTATCCAAAAAAATTTAATAGTATATTTTTATTGTTTTTTAATTTCAACTATATGTTCGTTTAATTTTTAAGTCCAAATCTAATTAGTCGACTAATAGTAAACTTTTTTTTTTTAATAAGTATATCAGTTTTGGTAACTAACAATCAACAATCCAAAAAAAAAGTCTAACAGTATATTTTTTTATTGTATTTTAATTTCAATTATATGCTCTTTTTATTTTTAAGTCCAAATGTATGTCGACTAATAGTAATTTTTTTTAATATATATCAGTTTTGGTACCTAACAATCAAGCATCCAAAAAAAGTTTAATAGTATATATATTTTTATTGTTTGTAGTTTCAACTATACGTTCCTTTTTGTTAAAAGAATTTTTGAGTCCAAATTAAGTAAGTCGACTAATAGTTTTCTTTTTAATAAGTATATTAGTTTTGGTAATTATCAATCAACTACCGAAAATTTTAACATTATATTTTTATTGTTTTGAATTTTAACTATATGTTCTTTTGATAAATGAATTTCTATGTCCAAATATAAGTCGACTAATAATAACAGACTTTCTAATAACTATATTAGTTTTGATAACTATCTAAAAATTTTAAATAGTATATAATTTTTTTTTAACTATATGTTCCTTTTTGTTAAAAAATTTTTGAGTCCAAAGTAAGTCGACTAATAATAATTCTTTTTTACTAAATATATAATTTTTTATAATTATCAATCAACTATTAAAAAAGTATAACATTATATATTTACTGTAATTTAATTTCAACTCTATGTTCTTTTTGTTAAAAGTCCAAATGTAAGTTAACTAATAGTAAAAAAATGTTTAAATAAGTATATCAGTTTTGGTAATTATCAATCAACTTCCAAAAAAAAAATTAGCAGTATATTTGTATTGTTCTTTAATTTCAAGAGTTTTTTAATCCAAATGTAAGTCGACTAAAGATAAATAGTAGTTAATTGTGTATTGTGTTTATATAATTACTTAGAATTTAACTCTCATTGATGTGTATATATCATATGCAATACATACACGATCTCTACTCTAATGTCAGGGTTTAATGAAATTGGCGGATAAATTAATTTTTTTTTTTACAGGATGGGGTAACCATAAGTAGTACTAACTAAAAGATTATCATACCATTTGAAAGTACGATAACAGATTTAGTTTCGCACAATATCATATTAAGAAATACTTATATATATGATATTTATGTTTGTCTTGCCAAGAGAACATATTTTTATCAAGATGAACTGATTTTGTACATTCTGAACAACAACGTTCATAATGCTAATATGGGCTTAACGCCAATATGGGCCTTCAGAAATATATCCACTAGCTAGAGTGATGTTATGGTTACAACCCAAAAAGCCCGAACTAAATTTCATAAAGTACAAAATATAAAATACACGAAAAATATATACATACAAAAATACGTAGGAGTCAGAAAACCAGATATTAGATCTTGTTGATGTAATAACAGGTCAAAAAGAAATGTCCAATGATGATTACCAATTAAATCATACTTTGGAGTTGTGATAAATCAATCAAAGCCTAAAAATTGTGAAGATCTTTGTGGCGACAATGATGAGCAAATTGAGGAATTTGGATGCTTATCCTAAAATCAACGATGATTTCTATAGCCGTACACTTTCTGGTGGCTTAATCACACTAATCTCTTCCTTCATCATGATCATTCTCTTCTTCTCCGAGCTTCGTAAGCACTATAATAACTTGTCTTTATCTCTTTGTTACAATACCCATCAATAAAGTTTGAATCTTTTCTTGGTTTTGTTAGGATTTTATCTAAATCCTGTTACTGAGACTCAGCTTCGTGTTGATACATCCAGAGGAGAGAAGCTTCGCATCAATGTAAGCTTTTTTGTGTAATGTGACATGTTGAATTGGTTTAAATTTACTATTTTTGTGATTTTTTGCAGTTTGATGTGACTTTCCCTAGTCTTGCTTGTTCGATTATTAGTGTTGATGCGATTGATATTAGTGGAGAGAAACACCTTGATGTGGTATGTGTTTGACCCTTTTATAGTCTTTGGCTTTGGCTACATTATGTTCTGTAACAAGTTATGTTGTTGATGAATTTGTAGAGGCATGATTTGGTTAAGAGAAGGTTAGATTATGTTGGAAATGTTATAGATTCGAGAAAAGAAGGAATCGGTCATACAAAGGTTAGCTTTTTGAATCAGAAGAAGTCTCTAGGATTGAAAAACGTTCGATATTTCTTGTTCTGTAGTGTTTTTATGTATCCACAGATTGAGAATCCGTTGCAAAAACATGGTGGCAGGCTAGAGCATAATGAAACTTACTGTGGTTCTTGTTATGGAGCTGAAGCGGTAAGCTTTTTCCTCAAGGTTATGGATAAATGTACTCTTAAATGTGATTAATAAAGTGTAATTGCAAGGCCAACATTTGATTTTGTTAAATGTGGTGAAATGTAATTAGCCCTTTTGGCTTTTGGAATCTAATTTCTGCTTCTAAGTACTTTTGCAGTCAGATGATGATTGTTGTAATTCGTGTGAGGAAGTTCGTGAAGCTTATCGGAAAAAAGGTTGGTCCATGTCAGACCCTGAGATCATTGACCAGGTATGGTGGTTTTGCTGATCTTGTTAGCTGAACTAGCTCAATAGCGAACATTTTATCTTTGCTACTACATAGTGTGAGGTCTAGTCTCATTTAGTTGTACGATTTACGCGTTTGATCTCAGTGTAAAAGAGAAGGCTTTGTGCAAAGGGTTAAGGACGAGGAAGGTGAAGGTTGTAACATTCATGGTTTCTTGGAAGTTAATAAAGTAGCTGGGAGTTTTAATTTCGTTCCTGGGAAAACCTTTCGTGAATCCGACTCTGTTTTACAAGACCTGTTAATATTCCAGAGCGATAGTTACAATGTAAGCGTTGAACCATATTAGCTTAGTCTCTCTTACTTATAACTTTGTGTTATGAATTCTGAACCATTTGTATCTTCTTGCGCAGATAAGCCACAAGGTTAACAAGCTGGCCTTCGGGGACTATTTCCCTGGTGTAGTAAATCCCTTAGACGGGTAAGCTCTTTTATGTCCCGAGCAATCCAAATCATCTTATGTCTTTTTGAACTTTAGTTTTGGTTTCTTAGTGTGCAGTGGACTCAAGAGACACCGAATGGCGGTATTTATGAGTATTTTATCAAGGTATGCCTCGAGACAGCTATTTCTACATCTTGGTGTTTAGTTTTGGGACAATATTTTGATATCCTCTGTGTTTTAAGCTTGGTTCATTACGGGAACAGAGTTATGAGGATGTTTCGCCAGACTTAGACATGAAACACATATAGTAGTTGGCCTGATTCTCATTTTTTAGAATATAAGATTGAAGGAATGATCATAGATTTGATTGCTGTTATCTGTTTCTTTTACTTGGGATTTACAGGTTGTGCCAACGGAATACACAGATGTTAAAGAGCATGTTATTCAGTCCAACCAGGTGAAGATACTACTACCTCTAAGATCAGAGCCTCTGATATTTTGTTGTAAACCGCTTTGACCTTCTCGTAATATATCTAAGAAATGAGTTTTTGTGGAACGTTGCAGTTCTCTGTAACTGAACATTTCGAGAAACCGGAAGCAGGACAACAAATGCGGTCACTGCCTACTGTTGCCTTTTTCTATGATCTTTCTCCGATTAAGGTACAGTCTCGGGTTCATTACTAGTGGATACATATGTGTGATGTATGTTATAAACTTTTCCTCACTTCTAAACATTTTACTTTTAACTGTTGCAGGTGATTTTTACAGAGCAGCATGTAGAGTTCTTGCATTTCCTCACCAATGTTTGCGCTATAATCGGAGGTGTGATAATCTTTGTCTCTCTTCTTCATTCAATAATCAATATACTTTCTTTGCATACATAATAATCATCAAATTGTAAACATGACAATTTTGGTTCATCTTCTTGCATATTGCAGGTATTTTCACAGTTTCCGGAATCATTGATTCATTTATCTATCATGGACAACAGGCGATAAAGAAAAAGAGGGAGATTGGAAAATTCAGTTGAGTAGTAAGGAAACAAGGAAAAGCTCAAGAAGCTGAGTTTTGGATTGTTGTATAAGATTAGTTTTTAACTAGTTTCACAGAAACTAATGCTCTTTTTACAACTCAAGTTACCACTTTCAAATGTTATTAGTTTGGCCATGTTTTTCTTCTTTTAATGTGAAGGTCTTTGCTTGTGTTAGGAATAAGAATAATCTAAGGATCTTGTAACTTTTTTGTAATATTCAAAAGTTTTGGTTTGAGTTGGCAACAAAATTCTTGAAATTGTTCTTTCAAGTTGAAATCTCAAATAATTAAGCTCGAATACTACTAAAATAGATACAAAATAACTACGGGAATTTCAGCCGGTTTTCGAAATGGATTCGGTTTGGTTCGATTTGTTTGATTTTTTTTTTTTTTTTTTATCTATGTGGAAAATTTTAACCATTAGATTTTAGTTTTTATTATTTTTTAAATTTCCAATTATTTTTGTTGTCGAAAAAATACAATCTTTAGATTTTGGAAAACTTTTTTGTATAACAAAAAAATATAGAAAATTAAATGAGTAACAAAAACATCTTTCTTTGGGAAAATCTTAACCATTAGATATATGGTTTTTTGTCAATTTTTTAATTTCTAATTTTTATTTTCATCGAGCAAAATACAACCTTACTATTTTCGGAAAGTTTTTTGTATAACCTAAAAATTTGAAAAATTAGATAAGTAGCAAACACATCTCTATTTGGAAAAATCTTGACCATTAGATCTATGGTTTTTTTGTTAGTTTTTAAGTTTCTAATTATTTTTTGTTATCGAGCAAAAGACAACTTTCCGATTTTGGGAAAAATTTTTATATAACCAAAAATTTGAAAAATTGGATAAGTAACAAAAAAAATCTCTATGTGGGAAGCTCTTGACCATTAGATCTATTGTCTTTTATTAGTTTTTGACAAAAAAATTTGTTATCTAGCAACATACAACCTTACTATTTTGGAAAACATTTTTGTATAACTAAAAAAATTGAAATATTTGATAAGTAACAAAAACATTTATATGTGGCAAAGTATTGACCATTAGATCTAGAGGTTTTGTTAGTTTTTAGATTTCTATTTTTTTTTATCGAGCAAAATACAACCTTACTATTTTGGAAAACTTTTTTCAATAACCAAAAAAATTCGAAAATTAGATAAGTAACAAAAACATCTCTACTGGGGAAAATTTTGACCATTACATATATGGTTTTTTATTAGTTTTTGAATTTCCAATTTTTTTGTTATCAAGCAAAATACAAATCACTATTTTCGGAAATTTTTTTATCTAACCAAAAAAATTGGAAAATTAAATAAGTAACAAAAAAATCTTTCTTTGGGAAAATCTTGACCATTAGATTTAAGGGTTTTTTGTGAGTTATTCAGTTGCCAATTATTTTTATTATCGAGCAAAATACAACTTTACTATTTTACGAAACTTTTTTGAATAAAAAAAAAATTGCAAAATTATATAAGTAACAAAAACATATCAATGTGGGAAAATCTTGACCATTAGATTTATGGTTTTTTATTAGTTTTTCAATTTCCAATTATTTTTGTTATCGAAAAAAATACAACCTTACTATTTTGGGAAACATTTTTTTATAACAAAAAAAAAAATTGGAAAATTAGATGAGTAACAAAAACATTTTTCTATGGGAAAATCTTGACCATTATATCTATGGTTTTTTGTCAGTTTTTGAAATTCTAATTTTTATTTTCATCGAGCAAAATACAACCTTACTATTTTTGGAAATTTTTTTGCATAACCTAAATAATTAGAAAATTAGATAAGTAGCAAAAACATATGTACTTGGAAAAATCTAGACCACTAGATCTATAGTTTTTTGTTAGTTTTTAAGTTTCTAATTATTTTTTGTTATCGAGCAAAATACAACTTTAGCATTTTGGGAAAATTTTCTATATAACCAAAAAAATTAGAAAATTTGATAAGTAACAAAAATATCATTATTTGGAAAAGTAAAATCTTGACCACTAGATCTATGATTTTTACTAGTTTTTGAATTTCCAATTGTTTTTGTTATCGAGAAAATACAACCTGACTATTTTTGGAAACTTTTTTGTATAACCGAAAAAATTGAAAAAACTCACAAATAAAAAAAACATCTATATGTGGGAAATCTTGACGATTAGGTCTATTGTTTTTCATTAGTTTTTGAATTTCCAATTTTTTCCCTAATCGAGCAAAATACAATCTTACTATTTTGGGAAACTTTTTTCTATAACAAAAAAAATTGGAAAATTAGATAAGTAACAAAACCATCTCTCTTGGAAAAATTTTGACCATTAGATATATGGTTTTTTATTAGTTTTTGAATTTCCAATTTTTTTGTTATCGAGCAAAATACAAATTACTATTTTCGGAAACCTTTTTATCTAACCAAAAAAATTGGAAAATTAAATAAGTAACAGAAAAAATCTTTCTTTGGAAAAATCTTGACCATTAGATGTAAGGGTTTTTTGTGAGTTTTTCAATTTCCAATTTTTTTATTATCGAGCAAAATACAACCTTACTATTTTACGAAACTTTTTTGAATAAACAAAAAAATTGTAAAATTATATATGTGACAAAAACATATCAATGTGAGAAAATCTTGACCATTAGATTTATGGTTTTTTATTAGTTTTTCAATTTCCAATTATTTTTGTTATCGAAAAAAATAGAACCTTACTATTTTGGGAAACAATTTTGTATAACAAAAAAAATTGGAAAATTAGATGAGTGGCAAAAATATCTTTCTTTGGGAAAATCTTGACCATTATATCTATGGTTTTTTCAGTTTTTGAAATTCTAATTTTTATTTTCATTAAGCAAAATACAACCTTACTATTTTCGGAAATCTTTTTGCATAACCTAAATAATTGGAAAATTAGATAAGTAGCAAAAACATCTTTATGTGGGGAAATTTTGATCATTAGATGGTTTTTTATTATGGTTTTTTATTAGTATTAGAATTTCCAATTTTGTTTTGTTATCGAGCAAAATACAAACTTACTAGTTTGGGAAACTTTTTTGTATAATCAAAAAAATTGGAAAATTAGATAAGTATCAAAAACATCTTTCTTTGAGAAAATATTAACCATTAGATCTAATGATTTTTTTTGTTAGTTTTTAGATTTCCAATTGTTTTTTGTTATCGAACAAAATACAACCGTACTATTTTAGGAAATTGTTTTGTTTAACAAAAAACTAATTAGATAAGTACCAAAAACATTGGAAAAATCTTGACTATTTGATATATGGTTTTTTATTAGTTTTTAAATTTCTAATTATTTTTGTTATCGAACAAAATTCAACGTTACTATTTTGGGAAACTTTTTTGTATAACCTAAAAATCTGGAAAATTAGGTAAGTAAGAAAAACACCTATTCTTTAGGAAAATCTTGACCATTAGATTTATGGTTTTTTTGTTAGTTTTTGAATTTCTAATTTTTATTTTCATCGAACAAAACCTTCTTACTATTTTGGGAAACTTTTTTTTATAACCCACAAATATTGTAAAATTAGATAAGTAGCAAAAACATCTCTATGTGGGAAAATCTTGACCATTAGATCTATGAGTTTTTATTAGTTTGAAATTTCCAATTTTTTTGTTATCGAGCCAAAAAATTTCTTACTATTTTGGAAAACTTTTTTGTATAACCAAAAAAATTGGAAAAATTGATAAGTGTAAGATGAAAAACATTTTGATATGGCAAAATTTTTGACCATTTTATATAAGATATTTTGTTATTTATTGAATTTCTATTTTTGGTCATCGAGCAAAAAAACCTCTTACAGTTTTATATTCGTTTCTTTTCCCATTAAGGGTTCAAATTCATTTTCTCTAATTCATTTTTCGGCATGTAAATGTAGAGAAAATGAATTTAAACCACATTTTCTAATGACTTATTTCAATTAATTACTTTGGTTCTGTTTGTCTAGATTGAACATCATCTAGATAGAAGTAGAACTACTCAAGTTGTTAGATAATATTCAACATCACACGTCAAAGGACAATAATGGTGCTGGAGAATTGAATGCAAATATGTTAAATACAACTACTTTTCCATCCAAACACAGTTGAAAATAGGGATTGCATGTGAAAGAGGAATAAGAAATGGAGTGTGAACAAAATCTTGGTGGGGGCTCCTTTGGTGGTGTGTGTCTTTCAATTTTTCCATCTTTATGCATCCTTTGCGTAATTTGGAATTCTCTTCTCTACTTGTAATATATTGCATTAAAAAATATAGATTTCCTCTCTAGATTATTTGAAATGTTTCCAAATAAAAGAAAAAGATGAACAAGCAATACTAATTTAGTTGAGATGTCATAACTTTAACGATTTGAGAATTGAGATGATTCTTTTCTGTTCCAAATGGTATTTTATTAAACATTATAATATTGTGGTATAAATTCGCAAACAAATTTTTTAACAAAAAGAAAAAAATTATATTTTTAATTAAATTCGTAATGGTCTCTAGTCGTCGAGAATTCATCATGTGTTCATTGAAATTTGGATTCGTGTATTTTCATAACGATTCCATTTTATGAATGATCATTGTAGACGTCTTAACTTACAAAAAATACGGATTTCTCTATATTCCGGAGTTCTATATATATGTCGACTTACAATAACCCATTTTTTGTATTTTTAAAAAACATTAGATTCTCTTCAGACCAATTCAACGATTTTATATGTTTGTAGTCAGACCATTTTGTATACATGGTTTTTGTTTTATCAATAATTTAATAAAAATAGACGTTGAACTAAATTCGAAGATAACACAAATTATTAGACAACAACACATACATATTAATACTCTAAAAATGTAAATTAACTTTTATATATCTACCCAAAACTATTAACTTTTTATTTCAGGCTATAATTTAACACACAAAATTTTTTTGATTTAATCTTCACGTCCTTACAAATTAAACAGGAACTATGACATTATTCTGAATATTGTTGGATAGTACAACATATTAGTCCAAAACCCTCGTGCTCTATTATAACATACGTCCACTTTCTTTCTTTTTGGTATTTTCCTCTAATTTCTTCGAGTCACACTTGTGTCTAGACGAAAGTCCGTATCTCACTTTTCTAAAAAAAATGTGTGAACAAGATTCGATCAAATATCTGCCGACTTTGTCATTTTCTACTTCACTACAGTGACAATCGAATCATTAGGTTTGTTAAATTTCTTGATTGCAAAATATTAACTTTTTGTATTATTATTAAGTTTGAATTAAAGAAAAGATGCTTCACGAAATTTGCGGCATGGCCGGTCACATTTACCAACACGCGAGGTTCTTCACCATTTTGTGAATTATAACACGGGCAAGAAGAATCATATTTTTGACAGTATAAAAGTTGACAACGTAGGAGGAAAAATCCAAAAAAGTGTGACTTTGAATTACAAAATTGAGAAACGTGTTAGGAGATGACGAAGATGAACTATACGTTATATATGGATTCTTGTAAATGCGTTACCAAAATTTAGTTGAACAAAACCCTTACCAAAAGATAGTTTAACTGAAAAACTTCACTTAGTTCTTCAAAGGCTTTTTTGCAACTTTATATATAAAGCTATGTTATAATCTATACAAATGATTTTGGCAAAACCTTAGATTATTTCTAGGATACATAAAAAAAATATTGATCAATAATTAAATTTATCATTGCTGATTATGAATTGTTCGAAAGAAAATTATCATGCGTTTGGTTTAAGTCGATGTTATATGTAAATACACAAGTAGAATTGGATTAAAGCTTTTTTTGTTATATATATAAAGAAGTTAAATGTATCAAAATGCATATATTTCTCAATCTCGCGAGTTTAATGATCCGAGTAGGGTTTAATAATCATGTACAATCTCTTCTAAGATCAGATTTACCAACATTAAACCTATGACAAACAATACAAACTAAGGTCTCTCAAGAGAAACTTATAATGAGAGTATTAGCCCTTGGTATTAGCACACTATACTCTTAACGTAAATTTATGTGAAAAAGACTTGTCAATTTTTCAAATTATATCTAAGCTCTACAGTAATACAAAATGAATTTATAATTTACACATTGATGCTTTGCTTTGAGAAAAGCTAAAGAAACAAACAAAGACTCAAGAGACGTGCTTCATTTGTATTATTATGAAAGTAATTAGCACACAAAGTCCTCTAAACGTTAACTAAAGTGAAAAAGACTTGTCGAGTTTTCAATTATGTCAAAATATATTTGGTGACCCATTTTTAACCTAATCATTCACCCAAACGGCAAAATACAAATCTTCAAAATTAATCAACCACATGTTCACTTTCTTAAATCTTAACCAATTTCCATTTATCATAATTAGTCATTTTCATTAACGAATTCATGATAAAATAGGTAAATGCATTAGAGAAGATTTCATTTTACTACAAAACTAAAAAAATTGCATTAAGATAAAAGAAACCAAATTACAAAAGACAACAACAGAAAAATTACATAAAATCTGTGGCATGGTCTAAAACTTGACAAAAAACCGCAAGCTAGACCGACACAGAGATCTTAATACAAACCCATCAACATAATAATAATAATAATAATATAATTACCCTACTAATTAAGCCTCTATTGCAATTTCCAAAAACTCCATTGCAAGAAGCTTTCTAAAATTCCTATTTTACCCCTAACCACCCATACAAATTACAACAAACCATGTTCATTTATCAAGAAGATAGAATGGAGTCCCAATCAATCTCATACGATGGATACTTCTCCAAGGAGAAAGTCTCGTTCCATTGGGGTTGCTCCTCCGTATCCTCCGCGAACGTCAAATCCGACAAAGGCGAAGAGCCAGCCGATTCTTCTTCGATAACCTCCTGAGGAGGAGGAGACTCAACGATCTGAACGATCGGAGTCTGCTCCTCCTCCTCGGTCTTGACTTTCTTCTTGGATTTCTCGGACTTCTTCTTGGATTTATCTTCTTTTTTAGTCTCGGCCATACTTTTACAAATGGCTTCGAGTTTCGCATCAACCGATGAATGAAGAGGTTTGTATTCACCAAACTCACCGCCAATATGAGAACCGTTATGACGTAAGTTAGGGAAGTTAAGGCGGGCGAAATCGCCGCGCAACTTATAAGCAGCTTTGTCGTAAGCCAAAGCTGCTTCTTCCGCTGTGTCGAAAGTACCGAGCCAAAGACGGGTTCTGTTTCTTGGAAGACGAATCTCCGCGACCCATTTGCCCCAGTGACGTTGTCTCACGCCTCTGTATAGCTTCGTCGGTTTCGCGAAAGATGAAGTTTGTTTCATGACCAATGGTTTTGGGGAAAGAAGATTCGAGAAAGAGAAGTTGTTGGGATGAAGAAGTTGGTTTTGGTTCTGGTTCTGGTTATGGATTTGGGTTTGGATTTGGTGGATTTGAGAAGAGGAGAGGTTGTTTAAACCGAGTAAAGAAGAAGATCCAGGTTGTTGAAGATCCGACCCGTATGAAAACGGTTGGGTTAGATCCGGGTAGTAACAACTTGGGTAAGAAGAGAAAGAAGAAGTTGGAAGAGGAGGAGGGAAAGAGAACGCAGACGCAGACGCAAACGCGGACGCGGAAGGAGGAGAATCAGAAACGCTTTTGATAAAAGGTACAAGCGCTTCCATAAGCTCACCACCACCACCACCGCTAACGCCAAACGCAGACGCTGGTTGTTGCTGCATGTACAAATTCATAGAAGGGTCCATTTGATAAAAAATAAAAATTTAACCTGATTCTTATCAAAAGTAAAGAATCAAAGGTTTGAAAATGAAAAAAAAGATTGGATCGATAAGGTTTGAAATAAGCAACCTTAGATCCAAAGAAAAGAAAGAGAGGGAATTAAAAAAAAAAATTACCCTCAGATTCTAAATCTATGAAAAAATAAAATCAAAAGTTGTGAAGATACAATTTCATAAGCTTGAGTTTCTTGAATGAACATAAACAAAAACTTTGAAATCGTTTTTTAAAAAAAGACAGAAATGGATCAAAGAAAGTGGTTGAAATTTTGCAAATTTGAAAGATGATTGAAAATGTTTTTTTCTTTTGGGGAGGAACACTCAAATTTTTTGTGGTAGTGATTTTTTACTCTCAGCCTCACCGATGGATGATCTTAGCAAAGCAGGTTAGGTCTTGTTATATAGTGAAGGTGGTCTCCTCACACTATTCTCTAGTATTTTTTATTGTTATTATTTTCGGATTTTTTTAGTGGAAAATAATAATTATTTTTACGTTATATTCCACCGAAAACTTCTGGCTAAAGTTACCATCTCCACTGTCCAAATGTCAAACCTATATTAGCAATTTAATATGTATATTAGCAATATTTTTTAGGTGCTAAAACAAACTTTTTAAAAATGATTTATCCCCATTGTAGATTTAATTATGAATTGAATTCTGTAACCAGTCCATAATTAACACTTGGTTTTGATTTTTGTTTAATCAAAAGCGAATCGAATTTTAAAAATCCCTTAAAGTGAACCTAGTTGCCAGTAATTCATTCATCAATTTTTAAAAATATAACATAGATTCCTTTTAAGTTTTAACAAATAAACGAATTATTTTTTATTTTTTAGGTTGTAAATTCTAACATTTTAAATAAAATGATCCAAAATAATGAAGATTTTACCATTCAAACTTTACTTACGTATAATCATTTGCCAACTTACTACATGATAAAAAATATTTAAAATTTATTCGTTCTCACGGATATTTTTTTAAAAATTCTAATTTTTACATCAAAGTTTAAAACGAATAAATAATCTAGCTCCTTAAAAGCTACTGTAATTCTAATGAGAACAAAGATATTTTCGAGGGTGGTGAACAGTTTTTACGTAGACTGTGAAATGTGAGCACTAAGCAGGTAAGAAGATGACATGCAGCTAATCAATAGATGACGCGTGTCATATATACAGTAAAATGGCTTGCCAGGTGGGTTCGGTCCAAAACACGTGTCTTATTACTATTTATAGTTTGTGGAGTAAATAGTCGTACCTGATTTTGTTGACCATTATGGTTTTGTGTTCACACCTTACGGTTCAAAGATCATTTGCTTCTTTGATTTGTTCTCAATAATTGTTTCCCTTCTATTTTTATTACCTCTTTTTTTTTTTTTACCTAAAAAAATCTGAATGATAATCTAGATGTAATTTTAATATGGCTAAAAATAGTAATTCAAACAATTCTCTCGAATTCTAACTTCGATCAAAATTTGTAATCTGACGATTTACAAATAGAAATTTAAACAATTCTCTTGAATTCTAATTTCGATCAAAATTTGTAATCTGACTATTTACAATGGTATTGTTATTGTATTATTATCTAGATTTAAGTTTAATTTAGATATATTATTGAATTATTAAATAAAATATTTGAAATTTTTAATTCTTTTTTTTTTATGTAAGTGAGACTGGTTACCTTCATATCTATAAAAACTTTTTGAATTTTTATGTGGGTGCTACTCCCTCTATAAACAATGGAATTATGTTCCATCAAAAAAATTGCTTCTAAAAAGAATTGATTTTCTATAATTTAGTTAAAGTACTTTACTTAACAAAAGTAAATTATTTGCAAGTATCCAAACAAACAATTGAAATCCAAAAGGTTAATTGGTTTTCTCTTTTTCTTTTAATAATTAAGAGGTTTTGTATCTAGTCTCATCTATCTTCTTAAGTCTAGGAATTATAATATGTTATGTTATATGATTCTATTCCAAATATCACTCTTAGTAGTAAAATTTATATTTGGATTGAGATTTTTATCAGTTGAGCAATTGGTTTTTCATGATATTTTTCACAATTTTTTTTTTTTTTTTTTTTTTTGTAAGGGTAATACAATTGTTATCAAAGAAATAAGACATGAAATTCAATAATAGTAAACAAATAGTTAAGGTAAAATAAGTATTTTATGTTTATTAATATGTTTCAAAAACTCATAACATCATTTCTTAGGAACATATGGAATAGTCTTGTAAATCATATTCTACAGAACAAATATGTAAGTATTTAATATGTGTTTCAAAGTCAATAAATTTATTAATTATTGGAGAAAACGGTATTGTATTTGGTTGATTTTTCAAATTCAATTTATTTTTTGTGTTTTTCATATTCCATCTTTAAGAGGTCAATCTTTTTTCTATCATAATCTGTTGAATTTCAAACCCAACTCTACCAAATAGTTTGTAATAATACAGCTACTGATATATCACTACTCATCAATATGGCATGTATTTGGTTTAAAAAAATTTGTTTGTACAACTGTAGTATGCCGATATAATATCTAATTTATCATTTTCAACGGTATTTCATCTGAATATTTTATTAGTAGTGGTGGTGCTGTATATTAAAGAATTGGTTGGTAATAATGAAAGGGAAGAGATAAGATTTAAGATGGTGGTGAGTGACGGCTCACAGCAGCTTCACAAAACAGTTGTGATATTCTTATTTATGGTCACCTAATTCCTCCTCAACCTTTTCTATTTTAATTTTATTTTCCATTCTTAGAGATAAAGAAAACAAGATTGACTATGAACGATTACCAAAAAAAAAAAAAAAAAGTCGATGCACAAAATTAATCTCTGCTAAGAATCATACATGTAAAACATTAAGCAAACTATATAGGTCCAAAACCCTAAATTCATTAATTAATAATGTAAAACATGGATGAAACTATACGATACAGATTTCATTTTTTTTTTTCGAATCGGAAAAACATGGATCAAAAGACATATATCAATTTCTTGATATTCATAGAAAATTCCAAGATTTATTGTTAATTAAAATGTTTACAAATGGTTAATAAATGACTGAAAGGGAAAAAAAAATCGCAAACATTTATTTTACAGTGGTTCCGATCACTAAAAATATTGTATATGAACAAAATTTAATATTGGTTCGAACTTGAAACATGTAGAACTTTCTTTTATAAAAAAACTATATAGAATTCAAAGCCCTAAATTTTAGAAATAATGCAATATATAAAATTTTACGACATAATTTTTTTTTTGTTAACTTGAAATTTCTAGACTAAAATACATACTAAATCTTTTGAGACTCACATGAATCCAAATTTTCTTATACTGAAAAAATTATATAAATAAAAAGATTAAAGTCACACTGAGAAAATTCAAATTCGTTTAACAAATTTATAAACACAATTTCTTCAATAATTATACCACCATTATTTGATATTGAATTTTCACTTGAGTCGCATGTTTTATGACTAACATGCAATTAATTTACTTCTAACTTTCAACGGAATTAGCCAAACGAATGTGGTTCAAAACTCAAATACCGACGCCATATAAGAAAATAATATCCCGAATTAAGAAAAATTATCATGAGACGCGGGATAGTGACTTGGATTTACATCACTAATTGAGATAGTTTAATATATAAAGTTGTTGTTTAGTCGCAAGTATTAATCATGATCATCTATAATGGGTAGTTTAAGACTTTAATCGACATAAATTGTTACAAAAATATTAAGAAGTCTCTAGAGACATTGGATATGGATTGGTGGAGAACTTCACCATTATCATTACGATATTATATCATTAAATTTTTTTATACTATTTTTTTAAGCTAAAGTCCAAATTCCTTTCACCATCTTATCTTGTTGTGTATTTTATTCGTTCGTAGCCGCATTTTCCAAAACAACTTGAAGTTATCGCTATTTTTATCGACACTCCAATAGTACTTTATTAGAAAAAGCTCGACCACAAAAGAAAATCACTCCGATGAACTCGTGCAATGTCGTCCATGCAATGGTTTCTATAATTCAGATTTGATTTTATTGCTCAGATATATATGATTAAAACATTTTTCTCAAAAAAAACAACATGCATCTTATGAATCATACATTAGTTAAAGAGGTCATAATGGGCATGCATTATAATGTTTGGTCAAATGCATCAATAACTTGAAACAAAACAAAGCAAGGAAATACAAATTAATTTTTAAAAGTTTTGGTTTCACTCTGTTGTTGTGAAACGATTCAGAGTTGGTTCATGTCTAAGTTTAGCCAATTCTAATCGCAAGTATTAATATAGTTTGTTGTAAAAAAAAAAAAAAAAGAAAAGCATAAATTCAAGGAAGGAATAATTCAACAACTCATTAGTCTGTATTTTACGAAATAACATCTATTTTATTCCCTATTCAATTGCATGCGTGATTCTAAATCCATGCTTTTGTAATAAACAAACTCAAAAAAAGAAGTTTCATTTCAAAACCTTATTATGATAAGTTCCACTTGTATTATTATTCAAATTAAACGAAAAACTAGAGGCGTCTAGGTTTTGTAAACAAGTTTCAAATTTTTAAAACTATTTTCTTGTTTGTATACATAAACATAACCAGCATAGGAGCATTGAAAGGCGCAAGGCCGAAGTATGGGATGCATGTGGAAAGCACGTGCCCATTGGAACACATCAGCCGTTTGCGGCGGAGGTGGAAGAAGTCTTCGAGGTTTCACGGTGGACTAAATTGCGGCGGATCTGCGCTTACCAAAAAAAAACCAACGGTCAAAATTTAATTATTTTAGTTAACCTTATTATATTAAGCATCAAATGTTAAACAACATGATGCAACCATTATGGGAAATAGAATCCGCCAATAGTTTCTCATGTACATTGTCAGAAAAACCTGAAGTACTTATTTCATATTTAACTAACTCAATCATTTATTTTTTATTTTATTCAAACTCAAATATACATCCATATTTGGAACTATAATATGCTATATAGTTCTGTTTTACATCTTTATTACATTACATGATTTCTAAAATTTATATTTAATTTAAATGAGTGTCGATATTTAATAACAAAATTATCATTTCTTTATATTCATTTCTTTATATATATTCTTTTCGTTTCAGATTAATTTTTTTTTACAGATTATTTTTAAATTTTGGACTAAATGCTATATTCAATTTTCAATGTAGTTTTGAAATTACATATCTATTTTTTTATTTATGTATAATGAAATATAAGAATAGTTGATTTATTATTTAAGGATATAACATATTTTTGAAATTTGTCTTTTTAATATGTACGAAGATATGATATGATAAGTACTTCGAAATGTAAAGTAAAGTGACTAACATGTTTATAGCATAAACTATGGATATATTAAAATCTGTATTTTTTTTTTTTTTTTTTGGAAAAGATAAAATCTGTATTTTGGCTACAACAAACTAATTATCAATCATTTACAAAACAAATTTATTCTTTAACACATAAAGTCAAAGCAAATAGACATATTTATGTGGAAAAAATTGTGTAGAGGTGGATACATGACTTTTCGCATGTTGAAAGAGTAAGATTATGTTATGATTATGAATATACTAAAAAAAGAAAGAAAAAAAAAATGATTTGTACACAAAATTTCACATGGAATAATACGAGAACTACGAGGAATAAATTGTGGAGCATGTCGTAAGGAAATGAAAATGTCAACTGCATAATGCACTCTTTAATTTAATTAGCTGTTTCTTTGGTTTAATCAAAGCTTTAGCTGCCGGTTCTAAAACGCGGGCGTATAGGGGATTAGTCGTCCGCCTAATCGCTCCACGTGAACCCACCGTCTCGATTATGCATAATCGCTTACTTTCATCGGATTGACCATATAACCGGTCAAATGAAGCGTTTAATTGATATTAAACCAATTTTAACCGATTAATTGCTCAAAAAAATTCAACTTTGCGGCTAGTATTTGGGCTTCTTTAGCCCACTCACAACTTAACAATATGGTAAATGCTTAGTATTTAAACAAAAGTTTGAGGGATTCATCTTATTCCTTTCTCGATGTAGGATATCTATTTTCTTCTTTTTTTTAATTTTTATGTTTTCTCTACGTTATGTCTTTTTGATTGTGACTACGTTCCTTATAAAACTATTTATACCAACAACTTATTTGAATAGTTTGTTATTGGATTTGAGTCCAACAAAACTAAATACTAACAAAATTTTATAAAAAGCGTAACTTTTGTGATATATCTTTATAAATACAAATATTATTTTATGAACCTATGTAAATGTTTAATAGTTTTAAGATTTTATGTAAGCTGTAGTTTTCATAAAAAGATTTACTTAACATCAAATATCAATTTTTTATTTTATATATTAAAATTATCAATAAATATCATAAAAACTAATCCCCGATTAATCCCCGTTTAATCTCCGATTTTTTCATTAATCGCTAGGCCCAGTCCAACCGTCCGATTAACGCCTAACGATTTTTCGACCATTGCTTTTTTCTAATTGACAGCTCCAAAAATCCTTTAATTAAAGGAAATATTTCCTTCTTTTTGTATTATTTCATTCACGAGAGTATACATTATACACTTTCAAGTTTCAAGAACTCGACGTTCTGTTTCTGGACTTCTCAAGAAAAACAAAACTTTAATTCTGATGCATTGGTTAGTTTTTTTTNTTTTTTTTTTTTTTTTTTTTTTTTTTTTTTTTTTGAGAATATACCATCGTTTGAGTACAATTCCCACGTCTCACCATACAAACTCTAAATCCTATTCTTATAGGTTTGACATTTTTCAGAGTCCCATATGGCCATATATACTTAACATTTTATGACTTCTTGTTTATTGTAACAGTTCTGGTCCGGCCTATTTGAATAGACTTTAAATGAATTGATTTAGCAACCTATGTCACCAAAGTTAACTTACATTTTCCGGTTAAATGCTTAAGGAAGAACTCCAAAGTTGAAGGTTCGATACGCATGCCGTGCGAGTGAGGACAAAGCACGTGTGAGTGAGGATAACACACGGGTTAGGTCACGTGGTGACTGCTAGGACCATATCAATGGTCGGGCTAGGGGGTGACGTAACGCACCGACCGTCGGACAGTGGTGGGCCTAATTTTCAGAAGGGTTTAACCTAAACATTAAACCCTAGAAACCCTAAGCTACAAAAAATTAAATTCTAAACTCTAAAATTTTAATACCTAATAATTGTCAATTATAAAAAAAAAAAAATTGAATAACAAGTTATAGTTTTGTAAATATTTTTAAGATCGTAGTTTTGCAAAAGAGTAATTCAAAAATGATATTTGTTCTCAGATAAAAACAAAATATTTAACGATTTTGACGGATTACCAGTCAATTCCGCTATTCTTCGGATTACCAATCAAAACATATATTACATGTTTTAAATTCTGGTCCTAAAGAAGTATTCATATCAATTCAGAATTTCTTAAAGGTAGAATGATAATACATAAAAATAAATATATATATATAATAATAATAATTATATATATTATAAGATAATAAAATAAAGATAAAAGAAAATGGTAGTAATCCAATAAGATGAATGGCATGGATTGCGCGTGTCCATCTCTCTCGATCCTTACTTTGAAAAGTTTCTTTTTAACACTTCACGCGGTTTCGCATTAATACGTCGCCGTTTCTGAAACTTCTGGATATCCAACGACTGTTACACAAGCCACGTGTTATAGATCGAAGGCTCGGATTTAACTCTCATCTAGAACTAGCTGTGTGGTCTCCCTGAAGTCTGACCAACCTCACTCCACTTATGTTCTTCTGCCTCTCTCCCACTTTGAAATAGATCTATTTCTTTCTTCATATAAAACAAAATACTAATCAACTCTATCTATAGCTGACCAAAAAAAAAAAAAATCAACTCTGGGTCCAAATGGTAGCAATGGAATTTTATATTCCAGCTGAATTCAGCTGAATTTTTGAAAATGGTTACCAGTTGGATTAGCTTATTTTGCTAACAAATTCAGCTGGAATTAATACACGTAAGCTAGTGTTTCTCCATCAACCATACTAAATTACTTTAAATAATTATTCAAATTCTTTTTCTTTAACCATATAATTATCAAGCAAATTTTTGGTAAAACAAATAAAAGAAAACAAAAACAAAAGAGTACATTTTATATCGTGAGAACAATAAGGCAACATGTAATCGAATAATTTTAATTTTGCTTAACTTGTGGTGATAAACTAAATGTTGTCCGGATAACAAAATAAATTAAAATATGAAAACAGGTTAATATAAAAATGTTTTATAAATATGTTAACTTGTTATTTTCGAATTTTTGTTTAATTATTTTAGTTATATAATCGAAGTCATTTATATTTATTTAATAAAATTTATATGTTATATTCAGTCATATTCCATTCAACCGGTACCATTTACACCCTAAATTTTTCTTATAAATATTTACCTTTATTTATCATCTCACTTTATTTTTTCTTTCTGGTAAAATTTTAATATGATTTTAGAAAATCATAACTTTGTTGGAAACTAATTATTAATGAAATTTAGTTATTTTTAAAATAAATTATTGGTTAATTATTGATTTTTTATAAAACTAATATGTTACATTCAGCCAGATTCCATTCAGCCGATACCATTTGCATTTCAATATATTCAGCCAAATTCAACAGAAAATTTCAAATAAATTCAGCCAGATTCCACATTCAGCCAGATTCAGCCGGTACCATTTACACCCTCTATTTATAGATCAAAGTTTTTGTTCAGATCTATATTAATAAACACATCATAAACTCTAATTATTATTTTAGTTTAATTATAATATTTGATTGAAAAAAAAACTCTAATTATTCTAGTTAACAATGTTTATTCAGTTATTCAATTCGGTTAAATTTTGAAGGTATGAGACATTATCATTACTTGGTAATATATTTATATATGTATAAGAAATTGTGATTAAGAGGATTGGCAAANTGGGAAAAAAAAAAACCTTTTTTTTTTTTTTTTTTTTTTTTTGATAAAACGAGTAATTGATGCATGCAAATAGAAAATGAGAAAGTTATAAGTTTTGACTACATTAAATAGCCTTGCTGAAAAAACGAGGGTGTCGTCGTTTTCAGAGCAGTTGGATGTCGTTTTATGAGGAAGATGCAATGGCATGTGACCACTTTTAGCCTTTTAGGTGAATGGTCTTCGTCACATTTTCTTCATCCAAATACTTTTTACTTCTTCTTCTTTCTTCTTTGGTTCTATCGTGAATAACGTGACATATGGTCCATAACTCCTTTTAAAAAAATAATATTAACAACTAGTACAAAGTTTTTATTTTGCAACCTAGAAGATCCAAAAACTAGTACAATTATTTGGATTCTATTACTTTTTTTTGGATTCTATTACATTTTTGGTTTTAGTGGACATAGTCCACAATTTGAAGTCTAACACCACTTGTATTTTGTCGATGAAATATACCAAAAGACTTGTTCTTAGGCTTTTTTTTATGGGTAGAAAGTGCCTTACAAACTATACTACAATTTGAGTATTGTGACACGTAGAATGTAGGAGTCTTTAAATTTTCTAATAATGAGAATAATGTTAGGTGTTATATGAGGAATGTTTCGTAAAGTTTTAACATTTGATTCAGTGGCTCACATAGACATGAGACCCATCCTTAATCACTTTTATTCAGTTGAGCAAAAAAAAATCATATCCTCCATTAAATCAGTTAACCATCTTTATGTTCTAACCAACAACTTTTAAAAAAGTTTAGATGCTGCTTTAAAATTAAAATCCTTACAAATCTTTAGGCATTGTTCTTTACACTACCTAACTATCATTTGTGTATGTGTTCTCTTCAAGAGCCCAACAACATATGGCTATAGAAAATCAATATATGCCCAAAAAACCGAAACCGGTATGCATAAACCAGGATTTAGCCAAAGCTTATTCGAAATCAGTTAGACTTTATACATATTATAAGAACATTAAAGATATATCAAGTTACTTACCAACTGATGAAATTAGTGATTATGATATCTTTAAGTTTGAGCTTGATCACTGCTTTTTGAAATTCTAAAACCAAACAGTATTTGAAAAGCAATATGGCATTTTTGTCTTTTCTTCATTTAATAACTAAGGGATTGTATAAATCAACATTTTTGGCTAATTTTGTCTCTAGTTTGGTCAAGTTTCATATTTGCATCCTTGATCTCTTCGTGTAATTTCTCTTGTCCTTCTATGTGGGTAGGAGGGCCTTTTACATATCAAAATTAATAAAATGATAATTAATAGATAATGAATAAAGGATGCTGTGATTTTCTTATATATTACTTATCTTTTCCTTATATTTTATTAATATAATATGCTTATGTTATACTTGAAATTAATTTTAAAATAAATAATTTATCTTAAAAAATAAACCTTAAGTTATGCTCGTTGTTATTTTAAACCATAATGATATAAGTTCCAAATATTGTCAAACACACAAGGTTGCAGTGGTGAACTTAAGTTAGAATGTGGACCTCGTATTTGAACTCATCCAGACCTTTTTCACCAATAATTGAATGTTATATCCTCTTAACTGCAACCTCTTTTCCACTGGGCAATTTTCCTTTATATACAACTCCAAAACCGCCTCTCCCCCAACTGCATTCTCATCACTAAATCTTTTTGTAACATTCATGAGAACCTGAATCGTAAAGACCTCGACCTCTTTCAAGTCACCAAATTGTTGAGTAGTTTTAGTTGGTTGAGGAACCCTATCGGAATGTCTGCAACAGTTAGAGACCCCACCACAATACCAACACAAATTGCCACAACAACTCTAGATCTTCTTCTATGTATGTTTGTCTCTAAGTCTGGATTTTCATCAGATTGCCACACATGTCTCGTAAATGTGGGACTTTCCCATGAAGTCGATGATTAGAAATATTCTTCTTCAACTTAGTTAGTTCAACAAGGATGCTACGAGTAAGCATATTTCCAAAAATATCAATTAATGCTATTGAGGTGAGTTCAACAAACCGTGGAGAGATAAAACCGGTTAGGTTCATAGACGCAAGATTGATGGAGACAATGTTTCGTCTCTCAAACACTGAATCGAACGTTTCCGTCCCTCAAACACTGAATCCAAAGCCACCAATCATGACAAGGGTCATTTCCTTTCCAAACCTGTAAAAGTCTAATTGGGAAGTCAAAATCTTCAATCAATGAAAGCAAAAATTGTTGCTTCTAATGCAAATATCAACTTCAACCCTAGCGTTGAGTTCTAGTGTAGATAAATAAAAATCACATTCATATTTCATCTTTGTTAGAAAACACACATTTATTAAGCTCCAATGGTTTTCAAACACACAAAACAAAAACAACAATTTTCATGGATAACATAAAAAATTTTGTTCTTACGAATTTTTGGAATATCATAAAAAGTTATGATGACTCATATTTTCAGACTCGTATGTGATGTTCGGGTAGAATTGAGGATTGTTATGTGAAATTTTAACATTTGATTTAATGGCTCACACACAGGAGTATGAAACATATTTAGAAAAACTTTCTTCACAATTATGTAATAAATTTTCTAAAAATTTTCATTGCTTTGATCTGTCGTGTTTTCATTAAACTGATCTATCACATTATCAATAGCTCCATCTATCAGCTAAGATTATAGATTGTGATAATTTATTCTTAATTATTTGGTATACAAGACAAATATATGGGTTGATAATCCAAGCATAACATAAGCATATCATTAGCAAAATATAAGTAAAATATAAGAAAATTATGAGAAAAAGATAAGCAATATAAAACAAAAAATTACATGATAAAATATTTATAATCTAGTAACAAGCGATTTTTAGAACAAATAGCATTTGTTCATCAAATCCTTGTTCCATCAACTTCGGATCAATCGCAAGGCTTGGATTCTCTGATGTTATTACGTTTCTCATCCACTTTATCAGACTCATCTCATCGGTTTGCTGAAAAAACTCATTTGAAGGAAGCTTCTCAATCATCAAAACCCCAAGAATCACTCCAAAACTATAAATATCACATTTATCTGTGAACTTGAGAGTTTGATGATACTCTGGTGCTATGTATCCCACGGTACCTGCAAGCTTTGAAGTTGTAATATGTGTGACCGAATCCGGCATCCCCTTGGCCAGCCCAAAATCTGCAATTCTGGCCTCCATGTCATCATCAAGAACATTTGCTGGCTTTAAGTCTATGTGAATGATTACTTGTCATTTTATTAGTCCCAATGCATTTTTATTTGTTGATCACTTTAAAAAATGACCTTATATTTTTACTTAGATGGATATCAAATATATAACTTACAAAATCACATTTCTTGCTAAATGATTGTACCATGTTACCTTTTTTTTTTTAATCTTACCTCTTTTTAATTATTTTTTTCATTTATATAAATGTATTATATGTGAAAATATATATAAATCATTAGAAATTAAATGAAAAATTAATATTTTTTTTATCACGGAAAAAAAAGAGAGGTAAAATTAATTTTTTTGAATGTAAGATTTGCTGGTTTTGGAGAAGAGTAAACTATAATATCTTTATAATAAAGTAAGGTTACTTCTCTCAACTAGCTCTGAGAGGCTGCCAC
>OVAF01000380.1:0-43800 GCA_900406245.1 Odontarrhena argentea | reverse complement strand
TTGCAATCTTGGTGGTCCTCGGGTACTGATTCTTCTTGATGAAAAACCCCACAGGGGACATTACTCCTATAGGGATTGCATTCGGGTCAACCGATTCCTACAATAAAAGAAACATTTTTGTTATACCCAGTCATACACAGTCATACAATTTTACATGCTTAATTCAAGTGTAGAAGAACACTAACCGTTTCCCTCGACGATTCCTTGTCCGATTCCGTTTCCCTTGACGTCTCTTGCGCCTCTACCGATCCCTACAATCAAATCAAACTCTATGTTAAAGCCACTCATACACAATCACTCACATTATACATTGTTCATTAAAAAACTCAAGAACACTAACTGTTTCGGACTCACTAGACGAATTTGAATTCTCTTGAACATCTTTCGAACCATCTTTCGAACCATCATCCTCTTCCGAACCTTTTTCCTCTTCGGAACCTTTTTCCTCTTCCGAAGCTTCTTCCTCTTCCGAAGCTTTTTCCTCTTCCGAAGCTTCTTCCTCTTCCGAAGCTTCTTTCTCTTCCGAAGCTTCCTTCTCTTCCAAAGCTTCCTTCTCTTCCGAAGCTTCCTTCTCTTTCAAAGCGTTATCTTGGCTCTCATTTTCCGGATTGACTTCTCCAGGAGGTCTCGGTGTCAGAGAAGGATCTTCTCCGGCGGGAGGCGGAGAAGGGTCTTCTCCGGCGGGAGGAGTAGGAGGATTCCCCAATCTTCTCGCTTCAGCTTTTGTTCGAGCCATGGCGAAGCAAGAGCTTGATTTCGGGTTCGATTTATCTGGGTTATACGGAGTAGTTCCTCTCGGGAAGAATACGGTAACTATGAGAGGGAAGATGAAGAAAATCGGGTGAAAATGGTGAAATTTGGGGGAAAATTAGAAAAGTTAGGGTTCAATTTGGGGATTTCTCGTTTTCAAATAGAAAACAAACCGACGTTTGGTTCGTAACTGTTTCCGGGTTCGATGGGTTTCGGTTATTCACAATAACCGTGAAGATCCGCGTGTTATATCTCGGATCCGGGTACGGGTTATGGATTATCCGCTTCCCACCATTTCTATAATTATTTTTTATTTCTTCAAAATTAAGAGAGTATTTCAGCTTGTTTTTGGTCAAAGGAGAGCTTCTCATACATTGATCCATTTTAAATAGAAAAATTCTAATTCTAATAAATTTTCATGGAAATATAAAATTTTGACCAAAAAAAATAAGGTTTTGACAGAGGAAACCAAAAGAGTATAACAGTCCTATTTGAGCCCGTGGACCGACCCGTATACCCGCATAATATGGCAGGACGGGCTTGGGCCTTATGTTTGTGACATGCTGCATGCACGGTCTGGCCCGTGTGATCAGGAGAGAGAAGATGGGCCCACGGCGATCAGCGCGTTTGCGCGCGGAGCGGCTCTTCTGACATCCCTAGTCATATTGTAGTTCATGTTTTTTTTTACAATTTTGACAAAGTTCAAGCTTTTAAGACAATTTTGACAAAGTTCAGGCTGTTTTGGCCGAATTCATTTATCCCAAGACTACGTCGTTTTGGACTAACAACAATAGTAAACAAGGGTTAAATTTTCTGTTAAAAAATTTAGTGGCGGGACTATTTTGGCAAGTCAATGTAAAATTTGATTGTTTAAATCAATGCAAAGGTCATGATTGTTTCGGTCAAACTGTAGTTCAGACATATTTTGACAATTTTGGCAAAATTCTAAGTTTTTTTTTTTTTTTTCCCGAATTACCGTTTAAAAACTTCACAAATACCTTGTATTACTTTTCATTTCTTTTATTTTCTTCATCTTCAATTCCTTATGAACTTTTAATTACGAGGTGATAAACAATGGTTTCGATGAATTTGACCGATTTAAAATATTCATATGACACATGTATAGGGGTCACCGGGGTTGGAACCCAAATTAAGGATTGTTGGGGATGTATGGATACTGTAATCTGTTTTAAGTATCATTATTTTAGAAATTAAAATTCTAACATTCGAATGACCATTATTTTTTTACAGAGAGTTACATACATACCTATATAAGTAAAGTCTAAAAAATTTTGGCGTACAATGGATAGTTAACTTTGAGTTTCCCATTTGGTAAAAAATTTAAACGTATATTTATGTTTTAAAGATGCCCATTCTACCAAAAAGAATTTTTTAAAAAATGTTCCACAATACGAATGAGGTAAAGCAACATAACACAGACTGGCAATGGAAAGAATTGTGAACAAAAGAAGCTTTGTTTGTACCACAAGAGAAAAGATAATAAGGAGAAGGGGTTACAATGCAAATCTCTAGCATGGATAACCCGAGGCACATCCTCTATCCTTCCATGAAATCATTTTCCGGTGATCCCTGCCTCTGAATGACCTCACGAGAAGCTTACCGTCTACAGGCTTACACAAACCAACATCAACCACAGTTGTGGATGTTCCTCTTTTGCAATCTGAATATGGGTCGTCCACATAATAATCAAACAACATAGCCAAACATCTGATTTGATGAGATAGGAGATAGTTTTCTTGGTCTGGAGGTAAAATCTTAAACATATGAAGGTTCACCTGATATTGCCAAGTAAAGGTTACAGAGGTATATTATTATTTGTGGAGTCGAGTAAAAGATTGGTAACTGTTCCTGGCTTAACACTTACTTCTGCTTCCATAGCTCGTAGTTCATTGTAATTGTCACCTTCAGTTGCCCTGCTGTCATTTCCGGAAGAAGTATGGAGAGACAGTAAAAATAGAGGAGGTCGAAGAGGATACTCCATGCTAATTTTGACCTGCGTATACAATTGGATTTAACGTTTAGAAAAGAAAAGGAAATTGGAAATATTGCGTTTTTGGAAGTTACCGTTGCTTTTAACTTCCACAACTTTCCGCTATCTGTTTTCCTGGAGAACACTAGCCCAAACTCTCTCGCACCATAATCCACCCATGAATTATCAGCTTTCTCAGCGCACAACGATTCCACATACGCCTCATTTTTTCCTGCTGGCTCATCTACTTCACTATCATCATCCAAAACAAGATCCAAATCATCTTCGTATTTCTTGAAACTCGGTGACTTTCCTATGCTAATTGGAGAATCTAGGTTCTTTGTCATCAAGGCCAATTGTCTGGACCGTGCTACATTAGATGCCCTCGTTGGGGTACGGTTAGAACTGGTTATCAAAGCTGTAGCTGTGACCAAAGAGGGGAGCTCTCCATCTTCACGTATACCTTCGATATCTTCCTTTCCCGAAGTAGATCTTCCATCTAGATCAATTTCCATAGGTTCTGGAACTTGTTCCATGCTATTCAGAGTAAGCGAGCACGACTGACTAGCTGAAGATTGTATAAGTAACCAGGAATCCAAAGAACAGAGAACCTTATGCAATGTCCAGGGAGCCTCTTCGCAGTTCACAGCAGGCAACTCGTGATTCATTAGCAAATCAAGCTGTTCCCTGTAGGGTCAAAAGAAGTTTCAAATGTATCTGATGAAAATAAACATATTAAAACAAATAATTACCCATGAAAGCTCTTAGCACAATTGGAAATGCTGCAAAGAAACCAAACTATTAAATGGACCAAGCACATCGCTGATGGATTTTCGGATTATCATGGTGGCCCATAAATTTTCGGGAATTCTCCACATAGTGCTGTAATAAAGACGGAAAACATACAGAGTTGGGACTCACGCAAGAGCCAGATGCGACTTTTTCCGCGAGCGTATTCTTTGTAGAACTGTTTCCACCCTATGTTGCTGGCGATACAATGAGAGATTAGGTACAAATGCATCACCTTTAGCTGGGTCAATGATATGAGTATCTTGGCCAGATAAAACTGGTGACACTTCTGGTAAAATATCAATCCCCGCCAAATGTTGTACCCATTTATAAGGCCTGGAAGTTCGGTGCTCATCAAATGCCTGACCGTCACCAAGGATGAGCTTGGTGGACTGCATGGGAGACCCGTCATACCAAGGGAAGTGAATAAGACTTTTTTGACGTAAAGTTGTAAAAGTTGGATGTTTGAAAACTGATACCTGATAGGGAGGCTCAATTCCAGTGTCGTCTGGAAATAAGTTACAAAATATATTCTTCTCTGGTCCATCCTGAGAACCTTCAGTGCCAACACACACAGCATTCAACTTGATCATGTACTCAAACTTGAGAATAACAAGTTTGAGGGATTTTGAATTGGAAATCTCATCATCATATACGTGAAGGACAATTTTGAGAGGGTGAACTTGATATAATCCTGCCTTGTCAGAACCTTCTTTGCTAGTAAGTTTCTTTGGACGCTTTCTTCTCCTTTGTCCATCATCATCATCATCAGGTCCGTCATCCTCCAACCTAGAACATTCAGTATCATTGGAAATACCTGAAAATTTAATACCAAATTAGCCTTTCTTCCAGTGTGTCAGACAACAGTAAAAAAAATTTAAAAACTAACCTGAATCCTTTTTTGATTGCTGTCGAGCATAAGCTTGAGCATCCTTGAGGCTCCCAACTACCTCCAAATCAATGCTCTCTTCAAAAGCTTCCTTTCGTGCGAGGAGCTGTGAGTATATTACATAAAGCGGTGGCGGAAGCAGCTCAGCTAGATTATGCTGCTTCAGTTTCTTTGTGTGCTGCATACCCAACTGGCTCTGTACCGGAAGTGATGCTTTCTTCAGAGACTTGAGGTGTACAGGAAGACTTGACAAAAACTTCTTACGCTCTGCAATGGTTTCTAGTAAACTCTTCTTCTGTTGCTCTAATCTAGCTCGATGCTTGCACAATTCTTTCCGCTGAATCACAAAACATTTAATCATTTCTACCAAACATGCAAAATTCAACGAAGAATATGGTGATTAAGCTACCTGATGAAGCTCAAAATTGAGTCTCTTGGGCATCAAAACATGGGAACTATCACTGGAGAGCAACTGATCCTTGATAGATTCAGGAGCATCACGAAAGAAATCTTGTTCGGGAACAAGCTCGATGTCCGGATACTTGGATTTGAAATCTCTGCAAGCCTTGATAGCTTTGACGTAATGACTCTTCTCGTACATGAGATTGTGCAATTGCAGTGTTGTGAAATCGACTGGCGCCTTTGCTCGTTCCGTCTCCCCCTTCACCTTGTCTTCCTCAGTCAGAATCGCGCGATTCGCCTGCCAAATAGATAGAAACCCTAAAGGAGCTGGATATTCAGAGAAAGTGAAGAACCCTAGAGGTCGATGGTAGAACCTGACGGAGATTGACGAAGTTGAGGAACATTTGTGTGAGGAGTTCTCGAATCTCAGATTTCTGGTTCCCTTGTTTCTTAATGGAGAGCATCTTCGCCACAATTTCCTCCACGGAGGTTTTGCTCTCTCGAAGCAACTCGAGGGGAGATTTCTCCGCCTCACGCGGCGGTGCTACAGTCTCCGTCGCTATCTCCGACCTCGGTAATTCGTCGGCCGTCATCATTCCTTCCTCTATTTCGCCGTCCTCCATTACCCTTTCTTCCTTCCGTCTCTTTCAGGATTTCTGAATCTTCTTCTCTAAACAGTTACTTTCAAAACAAATCCAAAAAAAATTAAAATATGTTTTTTTTTTTAGTTTATTTAATTAAAACTAGAAAATATCATTCTGTAAACAAATTACTGGACGCCTAAATGGTGGCGTCTCCAAAACATTTAGGGGGAGTACCTATTGGAACAGTATTGGGACGTCTCTAAGACGTTTTGTAAAAAACGGAAATGGTAGGATTTTTGGAATCGTTTCGGAGCAAAATAGGGGACGTTTCAAAGGCGTCCATTACCTATTTATAATGATTTATTCAACTTTTCCAAAACAAAAAAGAAATTAAGAAATGTGTATATATATATATAAAAAATTAGGGTTTCCCTATAACTCTATATACTGAATCAGACTCTTCATCTTCTTTTATATTTTGCTGTTCTCTGGTACTCCATTATTTCCCTCAAGTATTGATCTCTCAACCTCCTCTAGATACAAAACAAAGTTACCACCACAAAGGTATGAACCGTATGCTGATATTTTGTTTTAATTGTTTTACAGAGTAGTCACATATACATTATATATAATATACATTATAGATGAGTTTGTCATATGAGTCGTGACTCATGGTCGTGTATATATAATATACACTATACATTTTTTGTGGTTAGTCAAATTTGTATATATAATCATGATTGTGTAGAACTGTATAAGCCACGCTCACGTACATACTACATAATAATAGCCTAATAGGCAATTTATCAATTGATTTGCTAGATATAAACCAGCTTTGTATCGTAAACCAATAAACCACTCATGCTCACGATTTGAGCATAATATATGTTATTGCTACTTTTTTATTTTTTTTTTATGTTCCAATTTATTGTGCACAGAGATTATGGCTTCTCAAGAAAAAACTAGAACTCGATCATCTAATCCATCGAAAAAAGCTGATAAAGCTCCTTTGTGGAATTATGTAACAAAGTTAGAGAAACAAGGGAAATCAGGAGGAACTTGGAAGTATCAGTGTAATCTTTGCAAAGAGATTCGACATGGTTCTTATTCAAGAGTGAAGGCGCATTTACCTAATATTGCTCGTGCTAGTGCTGCTGGTTGTGTGAAAGTAACCTCAATTCAAAGGCGTGAAATGGAAAGATTGGAAGCTGAGTTTGATAATAAAAAAAAAAAGTTTGGGCCTAAAGAAGTTCTTTTGCATTGCGAAACATCTTCTAAGGAAAAAAAGTCCGACATCACACCGCTCGAGAGACAATTTAATATTGCGGCTAGGGACCAATTGGATCAAGAAATTGGAAGGATGTTTTACACTGGAGGTTTACCATTCAACCTGGCTAGAAATCCCCATTACTACAGGTCTTATCAATTTGCGGCTAAGCACTCAATTGATGGTTATGTGCCTCCTGGATACAACAAGATAAGGACGACTTTGCTTGACAAAGAAGAAAACAATGTAAAAATGTTAATGGAGTCGCTTAAAGCAACATGGAAAGAAAAAGGGGTGACTATTGCATGGAAAGAAAAAGGGGTGACTATTGCGACAGCGATTAGAGTGACCCTTTAAAAAGCCTCTTATCAATTTCATGGCCACTTCTGGAAGCGGACCCCTTTTTCTGAAAGCTGAGAATTGCTTTGGCAAAGTGAAAGATAAACACTTCATTGCTAATTTGATGGAAGTAGTTATCAACGAGGTTGGTCACTGAAATGTTGTTCCGATCTTCACATATAATGCACCATATTGCAAAGCGGCTGGAGAGATTATCGAGAGCAAGTATCCTCATATTTATTGGACTCCATGTGTTGTTCATACTCTAAACCTCGCATTGAAGAACATTTGTCAAGCAAAGAATACATATGGGAATCAGAAAACATGTGACGAGTGTAGTTGGATAACTATAGTTAAGGATGATGCTTTGGCGATAAAGCATTTCGTCGTGAACCATGGTATGAAGTTATCAATACTTACTAAGTGCACTTCTCTGAGATTGCTTTCGCTTGCTGAAACTCGTTTTGCCTCTATTGTGGTGATGCTTAAGAGATTGAAGCTTCTTAAAACGACTCTTCTAAACATGGTTATAAGTGAGGAGTGGTGGCACGATTCAGATATTCTCATTCGAATCACGTCTTTTCCACTTAAAGCAAATCCTCTCTTTAGCTTTATTGATAATTAACGGGTGTTTTCACACTGGGGAAACTAAATAAATTTAGTTATACCCGATTATACGCACCGAGATTAATCGAATGTAGTATAGATGGGATCGAACACAGGGACTAATGAACAATCTAGACTAATTAAGCAATACGAAAAGTCAATATGAATACGATAGTGAATGATGATGGAAAGTAACAAGTGACCAGAGATTATGATTGCTGCAAGTAACAATAGCGAAGGATTGAGATAGATGATGTAAACAATAAGATTAAAGCGTCAAGACCAAAGCATGTTCGGAAAGAAATCAAACAAGTAGTAGACTCACGGACTAGTGTCGACCGACTCATTTGCATGGTGTCGGTCGTCACTCGTCCGTGGTGTGTGTCGATCGCTATTACGCTAGCATTTTTTTAGTTCTTGAGCTAGCATCTTACCTTTATTATGTTTTAACTTATCGTATAATTCGTTGACCTATGTGGATTCTATAACATAGATATGATTTGATTTGGACTTGCATTTCCATTTAGGTTTTAAACGTGACATGCGTAAAATTAAAGTATTTAATCAAGTGCAATACTTTTTTTCTTTTGTCAATAGTCGTATTTAAACATTTTGTGAACATATTCCAGTATCTATAGCTTGTAATGTAGAACAAATATGGAAAAAACGACGCAAATCAAACTCTAATCGAGGTGCGAATCACCAAGTCGAAGAGGCAAGTCTCCCAAAAGGATAACATTGACGTACTCGTTACAAGCATGAGCAGGTAATCCTGGAATCAACAAGGCGACGATTCGATAACACCTCAAGAACCATCCTTCTCTATACTCTTTACCTTTCCAATAAGGTAGGATGAAACTCCTTATAAGTTCCCACACTGCGTTCATTACTTTTGGTATAGCCCATACTATACTAAAGTAATTTTTATTCGGCTCCTCTTCCTCTACCTGAATATAACATTGAACTCATCAGTGAACGAGGTGAATAGATATCTCTTGCCAAATTACAAACGACTAATTCAAATAATTGAAAGAAAGTATCATATTGGTAACCAACCTTTCCTCTATAGCAACTGTCATAGTAAAGGCAAGCTCCAAAATGTTTGAACATGAGTGTCTTGTCGTCGAAAGGCAACCTAGGAACCATGTCGTTGCAATAAACGTATCTTTCGTACTTGACATCAAATTTCTCGAGTGCCTCTTTCATAAACTTGCCAAACTTTTCGTCTCCTACACGTGGTTGCCCGAATGTGTAAACTCCTTCGAGCCTCTCCAACATTTGCTCCTCGTCGTGCATCACCAATAAGGCCGTGAAAAGAATCGACAAGGCCCCACCTAAGCTATGTCCAGTTAGGATGAATTTGGATGTCGGATTTTGCTCGAAAATCTCTTTCAAATTACGTTTAATAGTATAGTATGCATATTGAGTTGTTTCTTCTCCGATTTTCTCTAATTTTTCTTCTTTAGGCCACCCTTCATCTTTGTGAAGACCTAGCGCTTTCATGAATCCGCCGTGGATTTTTCCCACATCCTTGACCTCGTACCTATTTTGAAAATTAATAGTATTAGTATGATCAGATCGATGTACTATATTACAAGAACCTAGACCAAATAAATACGTACTATCTTAAACCAATTTGTGGAAAGTATATAATTACCAGGAAAGATCCAAATCGGTACACCAATCTTCGGCATCAAAAGGATCGGTACCTCTGAAACTAACGACAATGAGGTTTGGGTCTGTGCTTGTGTCCTTGATGACAATTACTTCTGTTGACCTTTGTTGTTGGTAGCCTGAGTATTTAACCCACATTACCCAAAGAAAAAACTATTATTTAATATTTTCCAATGGTACGCACATCTTAAATTTGTCGTGTTACACATTTTAAATCCAAAATAGAGAAAAACAATAATGGCACATGTACTAGCTAAGGTAAAGCAATATATTTTGGGTCATTGCTGATTCACTATAACTGGGATCAAAGTTGATTTTGGTACGAGACAATTCATATTAAAGAAAAATAAAAGTAGGGATCTAAGTTCTCACCATTCCAACAGCTGTAGAATCCCAATAAGTCCATCTGTGACCAAAACATGGTGTGATTATAATTGGTTCAACACATAGATAATGTATTTAATATTTCGTTACTTTTTTAATTAAACGAAAATCGTGCATGATCAAGCGAATCACATACAGCTAATAATTTGTCAATAACAAGATACGGCTATATCACAGAACACAGGCTGCTTTTGTATATGGACCTTTATTTTTTTTGTGGTGATTTTGTTATTGATTTGATTAAATAATACCAATAAACCCAAAAAAAAGAGAGAGAATAGTAAAAACCTTCCAATGGTTGAGAACAACAGAGTTGACAAAGCTAAGGTTTTCATAAGAGAGCTTAGAAGCCATAACTGACAACATTGCTTTGTATTGTTTGCTTCCTCTCTCGACATTCTTGTCTAACTCTACTCGCCTGTCTAGGTTTCCAATTATTGATGCAAATGTTGCCGATGACTTTTCTGGCCATATAATCTTTCCTGAAATATAATTCAATTTAAGCAAAACATTAATTCTAAGCTGAGGTTTATAATTTTGGGTATCCCAAATTGGTACACCTCCATCACTAATTACGTCTAATAGTAGTAGGTCAAAGCAGAAACTCCTTTGGAAAAACGGTTCGAGTTCAGCTTAATGCATAATATTATTGAATCGTTATAGAAAAAAAAAAGTGTTGAACTAGAAGCATTGATTACTCTAAAAAAAACTATAAGACCACCTCATACTATATATAACATATAGGTATGTTCCTCAAATAGCAAAGCAGAAGAAAAATTCTGACCTTTGAAAAGATTTGGGAGTATCATGAAGAAGCCACCATTGGAAGAAAGAAAGTTGAGCCAATAAGCAAGACAAAATCCAACAAAGTAGAGAGGTCTTTTTAGGAGAATCATAAGTTTCTGAACAACAATGGATACAAAAATGATCCATCGTCGCCGAAATCTTCGAGGATTATCCACAGGCCTCTCTTCTGAAGAATCAATGAACTTCCTCTCTGTGAGATCCGGGGAGAAGAGAAGACGTATGAGATCTGAGACCGTAGCTTTTCTCGGATCTAACTCGAAATAGTTTTTGGCTTTAGGCATTTTTTTCATTGTTGTTAAATGTCAACGTTAATGAGCTCCAAAACTTTGAAGAGTTGCTTTGCAAGGCAAGTCACGGTAGCTTTGTGTGTTATTATAACGTTATAATAATATATTCTATATTGTACAACGAGTCTTTGCTTTGAATTTTTATTCTATTATATTATATATACTTTTATATGATACGAAGGTCTGCTTTCACAAGCCACCATTATTAACACATGACTTATATCATAATATAAACATTAATTGGTATATCTTATTGAAAGGATCTCAAAGGTATTTGATAATTGATTGGCGAATGGTAAAAATGGATTAGGCAGTTCCAGGTTGAGTAAGTGGACTGTTACTAAAAAAAAGTTAGTATGTTAAAGTAAAAAAATTGTGCCAAATTGTTTGTCGCAGTTTTGTAGCCCATTTTATACAACACTAAACTGGTGAGAAAGATCAATTAGTACCTGAACTCTTCTCAGAAGTGCTAATTAGTATATCTATTCTAAACGTGTGCCATTACGTATCTCAACTACGCAAAATCCTACATTAGGTACCCGTACTTTTCGAAATTTGTCCAAACCAACCCCTCTCCCTAAAATCAATTTTTAATTTCCAATTTTGCCTTTAATTTTCTCTTTTAAATCAATTTGTTTTTGCGTAGGATTTTGCGTAGTTGAGGTACCTAAAGTAGGATTTTGCGTAGTTGAGGTACGTAATGACATACGTCAAAAGTAGATGTACTAATTAGCACATCTGAGAAGAGTTCGGGTACTAATTGACCTTTCTTCCTACTAAACTGTGACAAACTAGTCACTGAGGTAATAATGATTGTGGTTGGTCGCCTATTGCAACTTATTTGTTACTAATATGTTTTTTTTTTTTTAACATCTATTTTATTAACTTAAACTAAACTGTATAAGGTATATGCAAATAATTTATCACGTAGGAAGGAGGAATAGAAAATACAACAAAAAAGTAGAAAGAGAAATACCCTAAAATACCACATATTGAAGTAGAAATAGTATATATTTTTTTGCTTAAAATATCCCCAGTTTGATTCTTTTCTCGATTCAAGTGGCCAAGTGGGCATAAAGGAAGCCTAGCCGGGTTGGACGTTTCTGGTTTTGGTTCGGTTTCATCGATTTTTCGGATTTTTGGTTTGACAAAAATTCAATCCATATAAAAACCGCTTGTATTTCGGTTCTGTTGCGAATCGGTTTCGTCGGTTTTTCGGTTTTTAGAAAAATGAAACCATAAAAACCCATATAGACTTTGGTTTGATTTGGTTTCAGTTTTTACTGATTTGAAGAAACATAAATAACTAATAAATGGGATCCAAATTAAATAATCATAAATTGAAAAAGATAAAAAAAAAATCATTTGATCCTATAAACACTAAAAACAAAGAGACAAACAAGTCAAAAATAAAAGAAAATGTGAAAATTAAATTAGGAAAAGTCTATATATAATACATTTTAAGTTTTTTTAAAGGATTTATTCATATGAGTATCATTTTTTCAAAATAACTAGGTGACCAAATTTGATAAAACTAATTCTTATACATTAAATTTTAGAAACCCGAAAATTCGATCTGTTTTACGATTTTGAACCGAAACACCTGATTATGGTTCGGTTCTATCCGATACGGTTTGGTTCGGTCTTTTTCCCACCCCTAGTCCAAACATGAAATTCCTGTAAAATCGTCCCCGCCGTTCGATGATCTTTGGCTGAGCCTATTTAAGCTTTTTCATTTCTNTTTTTCTTTTTTTTTTTTTTTTTTTTTTTTCTTTTTTTTTTTTTTCTTTTGGTTGGCCATTTCCCATTTCTCTTGTAAGAAGAAAACACACATCTTTAGATATACAATTAGATTATTAGAGTACTATTTCCTCTTATTACTTTAAGCTTTGTTGTTTGTTTGTCCCAAAGTTTAGGTGGATTCCTTTGCTTTGAAAACAATTGAATCTGTAGTTTTTGTGTAGATTCACGATCTACACTAAGATCTAGATCTATGATCTCATTTTAAGGACTTTCACACCATTGGATATTCGTCATCTACCATCTATTCAATATAACATTGTAATATAGGGAGAGCCAACATAAGATTGTAATATATAAACAAAACACCACCGCAATGAAAAGCCCAACTGATGTTGAACGCAACCGAAGCCAACATCAGTTTTATATATCATTCATGAAAATCAAAATGATGGACGAGACTTGTGTATTATACTATTATTCAAGAAAATATAAACATCTGGTTATGAAGTTATGAACTATAAAAAGCCTAAAAAATTATCGACTGGAGAAAAGAAACAACATTTATGACATGGACTGAGCTAAACCCAGATATGATGGATTTTTCAGGTTTTTATGCGCATGCCATGGACTGAGTTTTTTTAACAGACTGTAACATCCCTAGTGACAGTAAAGAGCAAAGCCATCTTGTTTCTTTTTGGTTATTCTTTTGTAAAAATATACAACAAACAATAATGAACAATATTATATTCAATGTTTTCCTACAATGTCGAATAACGACCAGTTAACATTAGGATTTAGAGCTTAAAGGCTTGTCAACATTTACCTTTCTTTCTCTTCTTAGGAGGTGGCTTTACACTGCATCTAGAACAGAACCAATCATGTTCAGGAATATCTGGTAATGGAGGATTGCAACAATCAATGTGAGTTCCAATTCCACAACCACGCAATCCTTCTTCGTCTCCACAAATCAACATCACCTCTTCTCTCTCTCTGCTCCCACAAACCTATCAGATTTTCAATTTTCTATTCAGTCAGATATCTGTAAGCTAATATGATACCTATGTTTAACAGTTTTTTCTTTATTTTTAGCCCTGTACCTCACAAGCAACATCGATTATGGTGTCAGGTGAAGACACAGCTTCTTCTTCTTCTTCCCCGCCAACGATTTTCTCTTCAGCGCTACGCTGTAGCTTGTTAAATGATCTCTCTGCCCATGTGTGTGTGTTGTAGAGCACGTATTTGTCAAGCGAGTACCCAGGTTTGCAAACGTACTCCACAAGGTAATCTGAGAGGACACATGGGATCTCGTGGCGTATAAACTCTTGGATCCAGACATCCACATGAGGTATTCCGGAGCTTATCAGCGCGTAATCAGTGTTTTCATTCAAGAAACGCGTGTAAGGTGGTGCTGTTGCTAGTATTGTACCATCCCCCGCTTTCACAGCCCGCTTTAATGTATCCTGATTAGGGAGAAAAATGTAACAAATCAAGGACCAAGCAAAATGGCAGGGATACTGACAGTTTTCTTTGAGCGATAATTCTGGTGTTTGACTGTATCAACTCTTTTCGCTTAATTTCATCAATTTTACTGCATTAAAAGATAAATGCAGTCTGTCTAAGTTATCAAGAACAAAGAAAATTGGCAGAGATGCAACTGTTTTTTCTGACAGTTTATCTCTGGTATTAACTGGCTCGGCTTTTCTTTTTCCTTTTTTGCGAATGTCTTCAATTTTTTATTTGAACGTGAGAAGGATTCTTACCAAAGAAGGGAAGTTGCAGTCACCATATATAACAATGCGCATTCCATATAAAGCACCATGCCCTGTTTGCTCCCTGACATGCCGCCATTTCCTTGGTGACTCAAGGTTTATTACACCATCAACACTAAGACCAGTACTGTGCCATTCATAAGGCTCCTCTGGTAATAGTTTACCAGCTTCCAATGAATCCGCGACATAATCAGTCTTCAGAATCCAACTGCATGAAGGAATTTGATAAGTAAGAGATGAAAAGATACAGTTATAACAAAGGAATGGTGAAGAGGTTATTGCAAAGGTTAACTGAAAGGAGTTATTGTACCTTCCAGATGCAGCAGCGGCAAAAAACTTTTCGGTCCTACGGATTTCAGTAGCAATGAAATGTGTTGCTTGATAAGACCACTGATGAGAATCCCTGCAGCATTTGCCTTTTAAACGCCTAATAATCTGCAGGTATTCCTTTCTCTGAGGCCTAGGACCACTGACAGTAAAACATTTCGACTCATGTTCTTGATCTTGTATGACTTTCCTACTAGCCATGGGCTTAGAACTTAGCTGCTTAGACTCTTTATCCACCTTTGTACCCGTTTTAGCCAACTTTGCAGCTATCTTTCTGCCTAATGGGTTTTCAGAAACCATGCTTTGGTCTCCACCAGAACCAACTTCCCCAGATTTATCGTACTCTGCTATATTCTCTTTTTCCTCTGCAGAGTTATCCCCTATATCTTTCATCACAGTGTTGGTTGCCTTGGCGCCACCTTTTTTAGATTTTTTACTTTTCTTGGTACTGGATTTGCCTACTTCAGCTGTAGAAGAGCTTCCTTCCTTTCTACTTGGAAGGTTACTTCTTTCTACAGTAGCCTCCTTACTGTACTTACGTTTATTCTTATCAACCTCTGATTGCATTGCAGCACTGGTTGGATCCTTAAGTGCAGCCTCCGTTCTAGATAATGGTATCCCTGCACCCGGGCTTTGGGCTCCCACAGAACTGACACCGCCTGATTTCTTGATCAATCCTACATTCTCCTTTACCTCTGCAGACTTGATTCCTATATCTTTCATTAAAGTATCGTTTGCTTTGGCGTCATCTTCTTTTTTAGCATTCTTCGCCTTTTTGACACTAAGTTTTCCAAATTCGTCTGTCGAAGAACTTCCTTTCTTCCCACTTTGCAGCCTATTTTCTTCTACAGTAACCTCCTTTCTGCGTTTACCTTTCTTCGTATCAACCTCTAATTGCACTGCAGCATCTCTTGGATCCTTAGTTACAGCTTCCTGTATTGTTAATGCTTCTCCCGCAGCTGGCCTTTGGTCTCCACCAGAACTGAGCTTCCCAGATTTATTTTGCAATGCCAAGTTCTCCTTCTCTTCCGTAGAATTATCCCCTATATCTTTTGTTACGGAATCATTTGCTTTGGCATCATGTTCATTACTAGATTTTTTCGTCTTCTTGACACTGGATCTTTCTCTTCTGGCTTTAGTACTTTCTTTCTTGCCTTTTTGAAAGCTATTTTTACCTACCGTAGCCTCCCTTTTGCATTTGCTTTTCTCCTCATCAAACTCTAATTGTAATGCACCATCATTTGAATCTTTAGTTGGAACATCATTTAGCTGCGGTTCAAACATTGTAATTTCCACCTGCACACTAGCTTCCTCCAAGGTCTTAGCCTGCAGCTTATCTTGGTTTACTATCAGATGGTCTTTCTCTTCTGGGGGATAAGATTTATTATCTGCAGAGTGAAGTCCTTTAAGGGCTTCAGTCTCTGACTCAATATGTTTTGCCATTTCAGGTACAGCTTCATTATTTGGAACAGAACATGATATCTCCTTCTGAATGCCATTATCTGTTACTGGTGCTGAAACTTCTTCTTTATTTAGAAAATCAGTGTGCTCATCCTTTGCGGTAGGTTCAGTCAAGAGTATAGATCCCTTTTGGTTACTGGGTTTTTCTTTTTTGCCTCGGGTGCCAAGGCTCTTTCTTGGAGCTGATTTCTTCTTGGGCACCTCTGTTTCTAGCTGGTCTTTCATTCCAATTAAACTCAACCCAGAAGGGGTGCTAGATCTACCCATCACAGGATCGGTTACGGATCTTTCAGGTACTTCATCCAATGCACCTTCCGAGGTCACCTTTTTTGGAGTCCAAATATCAGCTTCCATGGGGGCAACACTTGAGTTGAATAACCCAGTTACTGAATCACTCACACCCAACTTATGTGCATCATCCCTGCCTTTAGTGTGGTCACTGGTTCTTGGCCCAGCCATAAGGTTTTGTCTAGGTGAGCCTGATTGTGGTTTCTGCAATAAGACATTCCCCACCTTTGGCTCAGTTGATGATCTCTCCAGTATCTCATCCCTTGTACATTTCAAAATAACATTCTCCGTAGTTGCACTAGCGTCTTCAAGCAGTCTAGTATTTAAAACACTCGCAGTTGCTGTTCGGCCAACTTCACCACTGATAGTTTGATCATTAATGCTCGGCACAAGCCTAATGCTTTGTTTAGGCGAACCTGGTCTTAGTTGTTGATGGGTGCTTGCTATGTGGTAACTATACTGCTGAGCAGCAACCGCATCAGTAGAGACCATAGATTCAAGATGTCTGTTCTCTTTGGACATATTGCAGAGTGATGAACCTTCCTGTGCGCCTGAATTTGTTTCAACAATCTGAATATCTTTTCCTACCGACTTAGAAATTTCAACTGCAGCCACATTGCGTACCCTAAGACCAAGAGGGCTGTTGTTTGCACGCTTCGCAAACGCGTCTTCTGCTTCGTCCGCAGAATCCTTAGCTGATGCCTCCATCATCTCCAACTCATAGCCACTGAGAAAAAAAAGAAAATGATCAGTTTGCAATGGAAAGTATATGCTTGGTCCAGTTCTCCGAGTTGCAAAACCAGCTGCTGAACAGTACCTAGTAATCAAGCTACAATGAACATGGAATCCAGAAACCAATCTTTTATGATGTCATCTTTCAGGAAGAGAGTAGAGACTATACAAAAATAGCAATGCCAAATATCCTTTGACACATAAAAATGAGATAAATATGAGTACTTTTACCTTCTCTTATAATCAGCCTCAGGAAGGAGTTTCCAGTTCTTTAGGCTGCAAAAGAAAAAAAGCAAAATGTGAAAAATCTGCATCCCAACCACATAAACAAAACGACGAAGACTCTGGTATGCCTCTCACCAATCCTCTAACCAGCAGTGGTTGACTATTTGAATCCTCTTGACCCGCTTGGCTAGCTCATACTTTTCTCCTGAGCAGAAAGAGAGAGTCCATCAGATATCAAAGTAGCGACGTAAAAAGCTAATGTGTATAAGTGACTCACCCTCAAACTTGTAGCATATAACATGAGTTACTAAATTTGAAACCAAGGGCTTGGAGAACTGTCCACCCATCATATGAACCATAGTCTGAAACAAAAGGAAGAAATAACATCCTTAAGGTGCAACAATAAATGACAAGACCAGATTGGTAAAAACAAGCACAGACCATAATGTCCTCTCTATCTTGACCTTGGTAGCCAGTCAAGCATACAACTAAACTTTCGAACCCTGGAACACCATTCAAATCTTTAACAGGCCTGTACAAAACCTGCAAAAACTTAAGCAATCAACACAAAAAAAAAAAAAAAAGACAAAACCCGTTGTAACAAAGATTGTGCTATTTGAACAAATCATACCGAACCATGATCCAAAAGCATTCGAAAGTCGAAACTGTGATGAACCCATGAACCTGTGACAACCACCTTCCCATTGCTTCGAGCAGCAACGCAAATGGGATCATCCTAGGAAACAAGAATCTTCAATTACAGAGAAAGCACAAAATGAAGAAATTGATATTGGGACTTACATAAACAATGTTATATACGATGAGGTGAGTACAAGTTTGAGTGTATTGGCCAACATCAATACCACCACCACTCACAAGCTTCGACCGTAACTGTATCGGTAGTGAACATTAATCATAGTCTTTTAACTGAAGAGGGGATAATTGAAGATGGAGAGAGATAGAGGAATACCGTGTTTTCATCGATGGGATTGAACCCAACGAGAGCGAATCGGACACCAGAAAATATCTGAACTGATTCCATTTTTGAGGGTTCGAGGGTGGAGACGAGAGGGAAATTGGGTACTTTTATTGAAACGCTTCGGCGGGAGAACCACTGTCATAGGCCCCGAATGGCACTCCAATTTTTAGATGTGATTCCGGTTTGAGGGCGGGTACGATGTGGTTTGGGTGCGATGCCGTTAATGATATTTGTAAATGGCTTTCCGATGCGATGCGATTATCCTTTGGAATAGTAAACGGTTTGATGCCATTTGGAAGTGATTAGTAGGGAGAAAGGCTAATTAGTACCCCAACTCTTTTTAGATGTGCTAATTAGTACTATGCTTTTGACGTGTGTCATTACGTACCTGAACTACGCAAAATCCTACTATAGGTACCCGTACTTCTCGAAATTTGTCCAAACCAACCCCTCTCCCTCAAATCAATTTTTAATTTCCAATTTTGACTTTAATTTTCTCTTTTAAATCAATTTGTTTTTATAATTTAAACAAAACCTAGAAGTATATATTTTAAAAATGCAAAAAATAAAAAAAAAATTTAAAATTTTAAAATGTTTTATAATATTTTATAGAATTTTAGGGTTTTTAATACAAGGTTAATGATTCAAACCCTAAACCCTAAAATTATAAACACTAATAAATGTTTTGAACCCTAAACCACTAAAATATAAACTCTAAAATCTCAAAGCTTAAACTTAAATACTTATTCAATACTACACCACAACCCTACAAATTTAAAACCCTAAATTCCCAAAATTTAAACCATAAATTAATACTTATGGTTTAAAATGGGTATTCCGATCTGATTTGTAACATTTAAGATTTAAAAATTTAGTATTACGGGTTATAAATTTGTTGGGTTAAGTTTTAGTGTTTAATAAGTATTTAGGTTAAATTTTAAAAGTTTTAGGATTTGTCTTTTAGGGATTTAGGGTTTGAAATGTTTTTTAGAGTTCATAATTTTAGGGTTTAGGGTTTGAATAAAAACCCTAGATTATGGACCCTAAAAATCTATAAAATATTATAAAACATTTTAAAATTTATTTTATATTTTTTTGCATTTTTAAAATATTTATTTCTAGGTTTTGTTTAAATTATAAAAACAAATTGATTTAAAGGAGAAAATTAAAGGCAAAATTGGAAATTAAAAATTGACTTGCGGGAGAGGGGTTGGTTTGGACAAATTTCGAGAAGTACGGGTACCTATAGTAGGATTTTGCGTAGTTCAGGTACGTAATGGCACACGTTAAAAGTATAGGTACTAATTAGCACCTCTGAGAAAAGTTCGGGTACTAATTGGCCTTTTGATTAGTATGCAACATTACCAAAATATGATTAGTATGCAAAATTACCAAAATAGACATTCAATGTAAATAATTTGTTGTTACAACCACTTCACATTTCCATTACTTTAAAAAAAAATTATATTCTCTAACTTCTTTTATAATTTTTTTTAGCCAAATGCAACAAGAATCAAAAAACCGTTAGGGGAGAATCAGGCCATTATGGGCTTAGCGCTTAATTAAAAGATCGCAGATTAAGTGAAAATTAATCAGGGATTACTTTTCATAACTTTCTATCTATTTATGGTTTATATAATATTAGTGTTAAACTTAGCAAAAGAAATATTGTGGCTTAGTGGTCGTGTGTTCTTATGTTCACCAAAAGATCTCGACTTCAAAAAGAAAATGAATGCGATTTAAATCATTTTTTTACTAATATTACTAGAACTGCAAATTATGATTTTATCCTCGTCTTCAATCCAATTATTCTCTGCAAATTTTCTGCAACCCTAATCCACCATTTTAAGTATATATTAAGAATTTCATCAATTATTTTTACTTCTCTTGTTGATTTATATCATAATATGATAGATCAATAAAGTATTTTTTTTATTTATAATTTGATTTGACAAGACAAAAAAAAATTGAATTTTTCGAAAACTCTGATTAATAGGCCGCACATAGCATAATTTTGGCGGTTAAAAGCCGCCAAGTGCCTCCCCGCCATTGAATTAGTCTCCATGGGCCCGTTTTCGAACAAGGATCTGATGATATATTTTTTTAACATTAATAGTTTTTATAATTGATTAATATTTACAGATGTTTTTTTTTATCTAGTTGTTTGGAAGTTATTAAGATTGAATGTGCTAATAATTAATGTAGATATACATTTTTTTCCGTACATGTAGTTTGAATATATGTTGCATTTATAAAGAAAAAAATTACATACAATATTTGAGAAAATTAAATATCATCAAATACTCAAATTATTATTAGATAGGTATTAAGTTGTTTTCTTCTTTTAATTGTTATAATTGTACTTTTGGTCTCACCCATTATGATGTTTTGTCTAACGCTTTTTATAATTCTTTATTTTCGTCTAGCAGACTCTTGTTGGCGTGAGACATTTTCTTGAAAGTAATGTTAAGATCAGATTTGAGTAATAGTTTTACCACATGTCGCGTTTACTTTTTCTAGTTTAGAAGCCATAAAGACAAAGACTTGATTTGTAAACCCACAGAAGAAGAATGTGAAGAGATATTATCACTTAAAGTTATAAAAAAATATGGAAAATTTCTGAAAAATGTTTTTTTCTTTTTTTTTAACTAGTTGATTAGAACTAGATCTTTTTTCAAGTTTAATTAGAATTAGGTTTTTATTTTATTTGAATACCAAACTACCCCTAAAAGACTTAGTTGTGAATTATTTAATGAAAACAATGAATCCTCTACACCACCTGATCCCTTTTATATGTATATTTTTTGTATTAGCAAGAATTCCATTTCGGTCACTTGGTCAGAGTTTTTGACCTTAATGGCAAAAAACAGCAAGAATCTCATTCTGATCATGTACCTGGAATTTTAGACCAAAAATGCTAAAAACGATAAGAAACTCATTCCGGTCACGTGGCCGAAATTTTAGACCGGAATCACAAAAAACAGTTAGCAAGAATCTCATTCCTAATAAATTTTTTTAAATCGTAGAAAAAGTTGTACGTAACAAAGTTTGAAAATTATTCGAAATAGCGACCAAAAGAAGTCTTTTATCCCCTACAGTAAATTCTTCCGGCTCCATGTTCAGATCAACGGTGACTCTCGTTTTGAATGTCACGAACAACCGAAGAGTAGTCTTCTTTCGTAAATAGCTAACCAAATTACTCATTCATCAATCATTACTGACAATAATTAGAGGGGATATTGAATTACCAATCAATCCAGTAAGTTGATTCCACATCAGCTTAATTTGGTGATATGTTGTAGTCAATCTTCACGAGTAGAGTGGATTCAAAAGTGATCATCCTCCCACAATTTTCGTTATCACTGATAAAACTCCACCCATTCTTGCGAGGCGATCTCCAAGAACCGTACATTACATGGATTTGCAACAAATTCATCTCCGATATAATAATATGTTAGAACCCTAGATTGTTTGTGGAGAAAGTATAACCTAAAGAGATATAAGTCGTGACTAAAAAAAGGTTTTAATGTTTTTTTTTTTTGTGACAAAAAAAAGGGTTCTAATTTTGTGTGTGTAGAATACGCATTCTAAATGTAAATTTAAAACGAAAACCTCTAACCCAGTTAAAATGTCTAAAGTTTCAATTTCTCCAACATTTTTGAGCCCTCTAACTCGATATCGCATAATATAAATTCTAACATACAATTTTTTCAATATACATATTCTAAATAAGAAAATCCGAAGAATACGAGTTCTCAACATGTTATAAATCGGTTTAGAATATTACTACAGAATTAAATTAGACAGCAGAACAAAAGACGTATTCTGAAATTTTGAACCACACAGAATACGTATTCTAATAACTTTCAAGCATTCTACTAAGATTATGTATTCTAAAATAAAAATAAAAAACTATTATTTGTCTTCTTCTTCCATCAACGTAAAACACAAAACCATCGATGTCAAACATTCTATCGACGATAGCTAAGTATCGAAATCATTCAATCCACGATGGCTAAATATCAAAATCATTTAATCGCCGACATATTATCAAGGGAAGAAGCAATCGTAAAACTTTTGTAATGGTTGGATATGTGTACTTCATGTTGGCTTGTATCAAGATGGGTAATCAAAATCACAAACAATCACAATCTTGACACAGCTTCAAGCAGCGTCTTCCTTTACATTCAAGCATCCAAGACACATAAACAATTTTGAAAAATTTCGTGTACGCGAATTGCTTGGATGGATGCGTTTGAAAGCCTGGAGATGACTTGCACCAAACAAGCTTTCTAGGTTTGTCTTGTGTCTCCGTACCCTCATTCACCATCTCAACCTATCCTCCATGCTGAATTTCTCTACATGATATATGAAATTTCAAAATAAAAAGGAATGAACAAAAATGCCAAACTAGTTCACGTTAATAAACTTATTTAATCAAGTTTCTTGTACGTATGAATTAATTAGAATGTGATTAAGAGAATTGTTGATAAAGACAAACTTAGAAGAAATATTCTGATTATTATCATATCTGAAAAAAAAATTAAACTACTAATTAAGGCCAAATTGGTCATTGTATGCCACTTACAAAAAAAGACCTATTTATAATCAACTAGTGAAAAAAGCTTTTTTTTAGAATTTTCCCAAAAATTATCATGATACATGTCACTCTCTGCCAAATCACTTGTCATGTATAAGAAGACGATTCACCTCCTTCCATTCATATTTACTTTTAGTAGTCTAGAAGCCATAAAGATAAATACTTGATTTGTAAACCCACGAGAGAACAAATGTGAAGGGATATTATCATGTAAAGTTAGGAAAAATTATAATGACTCATGTCACTCTCTGCCAAACCACATGACATGTATATGTGGAGAAAGTTCACCTCATTTTATACGTATGATTATTTCTCTCACAACATAAAATGGAAGCAAATGCAACACATAATAGAAGGTCGCCATAGAAAAACTAAAGAGCATGTGTAGTTTATCTATAAAAGGGATGCCAGGGCTGGCAAAATCATAACGGTCTAACTCCGCTAAACAGCATACCATCATCACGTACGCGCAAGAAAATAGAACGTGGATAGAACCGGTGGGCCAAGATATGACAAAGCGATAAATTTTCAGCAATAACGGTTATTATTTGAAACATATATAGCACCACAAAAAAAGATGTTTAAGTTTTACGGCTAAAATCAAAGCCCAAATAGACAAAGCTAGATTCAGATTCGTAGCTAAAGGTGGCAAGGAATTTTCGGCATCATGATCGAGATTTGTAGCAAGTCAATAACCCGACTTAATTGTATAAACATCACTCTTAGTGGGACACCAAAAATGTGAATCAAAACAAGATTGAGAGGGTACAAAAAACCTTTGAAAGTTTTTTATTGTTCCACGAGATAGACAAACTATCGGACCATATCCTCATTGCATAAATGTGTATCTTGATCAATAGAATCATGGACCTTTAACTGAGTTTTCACAACCAGTATAATAAAATGTGGCCTAGGGGTCATAGACGGTAGCCAATATCCTTTAAAAAAACATTTGTGGCAAGGTCGTCCCCAATTTGCACTTGTAGATAGGGATGTTGTGGTGGGTTGGCCCGGCCCATTAAGGCCCGTACCCGTTTATGACCAGACCGTTTAAATATTACCCGTTTAAGCCCTTTAAGACCAAACCCGAATGAGACCCGTTGACTAATGTCCGGCGGGTTAATGAAGGCCCATTCAGGTTCATTTTTTTCCTTTATTTTTTAATGAGATGCACATTCACTAATTAACACCCGTGACATTATTGTGCTGCTTCTTTTTCATTGAATTCTTTTCTTCCCTCATCTTCCCATCTTGTAATTCCTTAATTTTTCTCCACAAAAATCATGGGTTGAAAAACAAATCCACATCAAATTTACTCAAATCTTTTCTTGTTCAAACCCTAGACGTTAAATTCCCAAAATCAGTTCACAACTCTAAGATAATTTCAATTATAAAATCGGATTTCTCAAATAAAAATCATGATTTTGATTATCCTGATTATTAATCGGAATGGTTCTCCTCAGATTCATGTCACAACATGGTTTTGTGAAAAAAGAACAATACGACGTCTTTTGAAATTAAAAAATGAAAGGGTTATACGGGTAAGTCCGTAAAATTATGATTATAACCGTTTACTAAACGGGTTTTAAGGGGCTAAACCCATTTAATATTTATTTGATTTAGACGGGCCGTGGTTCAATATTTATGTGACCAACCCGTTTGGGCCACGGGTTTTTGACCCGCCACAACATCCCTACTTCTAGCCCTTGATCGAGGAACTAACACCATGGCTGAGAGATTTCCAACCGTACGATGGATGAACACTATCCGAAGCCGTTATTTTCGCATGGATCATAGCTATTATGTATTCATGTGTATTAATTTTAAGCCATTTTGGTTCTTGGTTATTCTGCTAGATTCCGCTAAAACATGATTAATTTCCGTCAAAATTCAGATTCGGAAAATTGATATTGCTAGCGTTTAAACTTTTAAAATATAAGTCACATGTACATAATAGTGTTGTGGACTTCTGAATAATCATAAAATCCGCAATAACAATACCTAAATTTTTTCCTCTTGCTTCTCTCAATATTTTCGTAACATTAAATTATTTAAACATATATAAAAAAAGTTCCAAATAAATTCAGAAAATAAAAAAATTATGCTTCTTCCGCCATATCTTGCTTATCCTCAATACCTTTGTCTTTGAATTCTTAGTTTTTTTTTCCTAAACACTGTAGTAGCCAAGATTGATTTTGCTAACAAAAGGTGGTTCTGACAAAGGTCAATAAAGACTTATACCCGATTAAGTTTCCCATAAAAAAGTCTTGTGTAAACATTAAAAGAGGAGAGCCTAGCATCAAGAAAAAAGAAACCTATGGTTGAAGACACTCCGAATCTGATGAAAACGTGGCTAAGATTAAGAAGAAGCTCAAGGAGGCAGTTCAAATGGTCAAGAGTATACACAATCTTAAGAAGAAGAAGCTTGCCAAAGCTAAGCTTGAACATCTTGAACCAAAACCTCCCTCTCCCACCTTTATACCTTTAGGATTCATTGATAGTAAGCCTGGGTGCAAAGTGGTATTTAAAGGTGGAACTAAGTCATTTGCCAAAGCTAGGATTATGCTTGAATTGGTTTCAAAAGAGAATTATTTGGGTATGATCAAGAAGACAATGATTAAATCTTTTGGAATGTAGGTCAACGATAGACGACCTCCCTTTCATGATGGTTGTCCTTTACCATCCGCCTATGTATCATTCTTATCGTCAAGCTCAAGATATTTAACCAAGCGCGCTTAGGAGGCAATCCCATGATATCCTTTTGTACATATTTGATATAAAGTGATTTTGACCTCTTTTCCATGCTGAATTTCTCTACATGATATATGAAATTTCAAAATAAAAAGGAATGAACAAAAGCCAGACTAGTTCACGTTAAGAAACCTACGGTTGAAGACACTCCAAGTCTGTTGAAAACGTGGTTAAGATCAAGAAGAAGCTCAAGGAGGCATTTCAAATGGTCAAGAGTATAGACAAGATTAAGAAGAAGAAGCTTGCGAAAGCTAAGCTTGAACATCTTGAACCAAAACCTCCCTCCCCCACCTTTATACGTACCTTTAGAATTTATTGATGGTAAGCATGGGTGCAAAGTGGTATTTAAAGGTGGAACCATTTGCCAAGGCTGAGATTATTCTTGAATTAGTTTCAAAAGAGAATTATTTGGGTATGATCAAGAAGACAATGATTAAATCTTTTGGAATGTAGGTCAACGATATAGGACCTCCCTTACATGATGGTTGTCCTTTACCATCCGCCTAGGTATCATTTTTATCGTCAAGCGCGAGACATTAACCAAACGCGCTTAGGAGGCAATCCCATGATATCCTTTTGTACATATTTGATACAACGTGATTTTGACCTCTTTTCCATGTCGTCGTAGCTATCTTTTCGAGTATTTTTCCCCTCGTTATTAAGTTTTAAGAGTGTTTTCAGGTAAAAGTGCGAACTAGGGGTTTTTGTAGACTTTGGAAAAGATCGATGTTTTTCACCAAGAAACGGAGCAAGAACCGAAGAAATGAGGATTCCTACCATGAAGTGGCAACCGACACCAAGACAAGGTGGAAACCGACACCAAGACAAGGTGGCAATCGACACTGAATATGAAGTTTCCATGAAGATATCTCAAGAGTGGCGACTAACACCACACTATGGTGTCGATCGACACCTGCTCGAACAGAGAAATGACAGCTTTCCATAGAAGTTTGATTTGATTTGATTAGTATCTTGAAGCTTTCAAAGCACACCTTTTACCCAAGCTCATGCCTCCACCCTATATAAGCACTCTCGTAGCCTTTGTATTGAATCATCCATTATCCACCGTTCCAAGATCGTTCTTGGTTCATTTCTAATAAAGTCTTTCTTTTATTTCGTTATGTCTTGTTCATGCATTATGTGTGAGTAGTTTGTTTGTTGAGATTCGTGTAGTAGTAGGTTTGTACATTTCATTTAGTAAAATGGTGCATGTTTCTTAGTTTTTGTTGACATTTTTTAATGTGATCTGGTCTCTATTCCATCTACAACCAGAGAGGATCTTTAGATACTAATTGAAGAGGTAACACCCTTGGGGTAAGGACTCTAGGATCCTAACCGTATTGACAACACCGTGGCATTGACAGGCCTGGATCTGATCATGAGCCGAGTATTCAAATAGATAGATCACCACTAGTATTATGCATTGATCTCTTTATTTATAAGTATTTGAACAAAGATCTCAATGCNGGGTTTTCCCCCCCCCCCCCTTGATAAGATATTCTGTAAGGTGAGAAGAGTATCCATATCGTCCCCCTTTGCTAGTTATGGGTTGCAACATGTGTTATAGCTCAAGAACGAGAAAACTCAGAGCATAGTAGCGACCGACACCACGTGTAGTCAGACACCCACCTCGCACCAATGACGATCAACACAATGCAAATGTGTCGATCGACACCAGTCTGAGAGTCTATTACTTGATTATGCATTTCCGAACCTGCATGAGTCTAAACGCTTTATCATCATAGTTTACACCGTTGACCATCATCATTGCTACTGTTACATCATACTCATCCTCATCCTCTTGCTTAATCTCATCACTCTTGGTTACTTGGTTTCTCGTGTTTCGCCATCATCATCTCGTCTACCATCTCGTTACTCTTGTAGATTCATCATTCGCATCCATCGTATCGTTACTTCCATCATCATCATCATCTAGGCTTTGCATTTAGTATACTTTCTCACATTCATATTTACGATTACACATTGCATTTCTAATCTAGATTGTTCATAGGTCCTTGTGTTCCACGCCTTGTATACTAGAATTTTAATGTGTGTTTTCTTTTTGATTTTTCATGATTTATCTAGACAAGAAGTTTGGTCAATGGAGGTTGAAGGAGATGAACCAAACGATTCATGTTTGGGGGATTTCTTACACTATCTCATGTACAAATTCACTAAGTTTCAACCAAATCATTTCCAACTCCATTGCATCCACTACTCCAAGCTACCACTATATTCTCCTTTGAAAATCATTTTGCATTTTTCTTTTGTGTGTATTGGCTCTTTTTCCTTGGATTTGCTTTTCATCGGAGCGATAAAATTGAAGTTTGGGGAAGAGAGCTAGTAGTTAATGATATTTTATTTGTTATGTTATTTATGCTTCACATGCATTGCATTGTAGAAGTCTTAAATCTGTTAAAATCCAAATTTTTATAAACTTTTTGAAAAAACCAAAATAAATTTTCCTTAGTTGTCATTTAGTTGTATTGCAGAACTGGTATACGATCATTCTAGGATTACATTTTCATTTGCATTGGGAACAGCGATGAAATTTCTTGTAAAGGTTTTAGTAATTAGCATCCTCGAATGAACTCTTGTTAATGTTATACTATTAGGTGAAGGAATTGGTAAAAACATCTTTTTGTTGCATCTTTGATCTCTTGGTTTTAAGTTTCTTGTCATTGTTGTGGTTTGTCTATTCCAAATGTAGCTTGTTTGAACCTAATTGAATTAGTTTGATCACTTATGCTTTTAGAACCTTAAAATTATTCATCATCAAAACAATCAAGTCATTTTTCTCTTCTTAACAACCATTTGTTTGAATTAATTGGCCACATTCACCTTTAATGTTAGTTAAATCCTCACCTTTACACCTGATGAGGGTAAAGTTTTCACCCTTATACTCCTGCAAGCGCACATGTTCGCAGTAGTACGTAGGGTTATCGATCCTACAGAGAATAGTGGCACGCATCAGCCACGTTGAGATTTCATGAGCTAAGCAAGCAAATATCTCGGATGAGATGGCGTTCGATCGAATCAGGAGTTCTACGAATCTGAAAACAAAGCAAAATAAAACTTATAGTGATATCAATAAGTAAAAGCGTTAGGGTGTTCAGGAATGTAATAGAGATTATAGTTTAATTTATTCAGGTTCAGGTTAACATATGCATTCTTCTAAAATCATCTTGTGAACTCGAAATCATGAAATACCATCCATCATTTGTCTGGAATCGACCATATTAGAAAGTTAGAATCCTAGGTTAATATAAAAAGCTACATGGGCCAAGATCATCTCCTAACTAAGCATTAAGATCAATAAGAAATCGATTGTTCCTCGGAGCGTCCTCAGAGCTTTCAAAATTATTTAGCAGGTTAAATGTACTCTAGTGGTTTATTAGCCGAAATTCAATCCTAGATATGATAGAAGTGCTGATAAGAAAGAAAGTGATGAGTAGTCATGCATAGTTCCTGAATCCTATTTATCAAATCATGATAACAAGAGAACTACTAAGAAATCTTAATGAGAAACATGAATGCAAAAGTTGTAATCATATGAATCAAATAAAGGGTTCAAGAAATTTCTCCAAAAAGCAGTGGAGATGAGACTCTCTTCCTTACAACGATTGCTGGATAGAAACTCGAAAGAGATTAAGAACGAGAAAAGTAAAAAGCTGGCAAGCTAGTTCGCCTGGAAGCCTGGAAGTGTTCAAAAGGTTGTGTCTTTTATTCTAGTCGGGACTTCTCTTTTATAAGAAGAGAGTTCGACTAGCTCTTCAAGATTTCCCAAAATCTTCGTGAGAAAGGAAAATATTATTTTCTGCTCTGTGCCTCGAATTCGATCGAACTAAGCTCGGGTCGATCGATTCCTGATGGAATATTCCTTTTGTGCGATTCCAAATATCTTCTAAGTATCTTGGATAAGTAAGGACGTCTTTGGAAGCTTCTAGATGATTATCCTCTCCTTAAAACCGAATCTTCATGCATCAAGTCTTGGGCTTCAGGAAACTGTCTTCTGGGCTTTTTGGACCTCTCTTCTGGTAAATGGGCAATTACTCCTTGGATATTGGGACGATTGTGATGATCTCGGATCCATTAGAAATCTTGTTCATGTCTTTTCTCACCATGTGTGAGTAGTTCCTTGTTGAGTTCTGTGTAGGAGTAAGATTGTGCATATCATAGTGGTAGGATACTGTCGTTTCTCTTTGTTTTCCATGACACACTTTAGAGTGATATGATCTCTATGACATTCCCGAAAAGGGAGGATCATTGGGTATTAGAGTGTAAGTTCCCTCAAGTGAACGGTCTTAGGGTCCTAGGCTCTGACAAAGCCGTGATTATGACACACTGGGATTCCAATAATAGACGCTACTAGCTTTCATGGCGGACTACATCTAGTATTAGGAATTGATCGCTTTATTTGTGAGTCTAGTCTCTAGATCTCTATGCTCATTTTCTATTGGTGGCATCACTGGAAGGTATCCCTTAGGATTGGAAGAGTCTTCACTTGGGCGAAAGCAATAGTCTTGTGAAGCAACATGTGTTCTAGCTCAAGAACGAGAAAACTCATAGCGTATAGTAGTAGCCATCGACACTCCACAAGAGTGTCGACCAACACCTGTCGATCGACACTAGTCCGAGAGTGTACTACTTGATTGTACTTTCTAAACTTGCATGGGATTTAACGCTTTCTTGTATTGTTTTTACTGTTTACAGCATCATCCTGCAATTGCTACTTATTCGCTAATCATCATCAACATCATCTTGTTTGCTTGATCTTGGTTTCTTAGTTTCATATTCATCTTTGCTTCTCGTACTTTGTTTCGTAGTTTAGTATTTAACCTATTGGTATTTCATTTTTAGTTTAGTTTGTTCATTGGTCCCTGTGTTCGACCCCATCTATAATACACCAATAAATTTATGTTGTTTATAATTAGGCGAGTACTATAACTTTATTCGATTACCCGGTGATAAAGACACAGTCATCAGATACCCGCCTAAACAGCCGAAATTAATCGGCGTAGTATAGATGGGGTCGAACACAGGGACCAATGAACAAACTAGACTAGAATTGAAATACAATAAATAGAAATACTAACTACGAAGCAAATATCGAGGAAGCAAAAGTGAAACAATTAACCAAAGTAACAAAGATCAAGCAAACGGAGATGATGATGATGATGATGATTAACATTAACAGTTGTAGGATGATGCTGGGCGGTGAAAACAATATTAGGAAAACGTTAACACCCATATAGTTTTGGAAAGTACAATCAAGTAGTAGACTCTCGGACTAGTGTCGATCGACACCTTTGCAGGACGTCGATCGACAATGGTCCAAGATATGGGTTGTAGTGTCGATCGCTACTACGCTTTGAGTTTTCTCGTTCTTGAGCTATAACACATGTTGCTTCACAAGACTATTGCTTTCGCGCAAGTGAAGACTCTTCTTATCCTACGGGATACCTTCCAGTGATGGCACCAATAAAATAAGAGCATAGAGATCTAGATTAGACTCACAAATAAAGCGATCAATTCTTAACACTAGTTGTGGTCCGCCATGATAGTTAGTAGCGTCTATTATTGGAATCCCAGAGTGTCATAACTACGACATTGTCAGTGCCTAAGACCTTAAGACCGTTCACTTGGGGGAATATACACCCTTATACCTAAATATCCTCCCTTCTCAGGAATGGCGTAGAGTAATTCTAAAGAATATCATTGAAAACAAAGAGAAACCTACACCATTCTACCACGAGATATGTATAATTCTACTCCTACACAGACCCTAACAAAGGAACTAGCCACTCATGGAAAGAAAGAAAGACATGCTAAGAACCAAAATTTTGAGAGAAACTTTATTAAAAACTTGGATGATTACAAAGTGGGAGCTACAAGAGTATTTATAGGTGGAAACCACAAGCTAGGGTAAAAAGGTGTCTTCTACAAGGTGAATATCGAGCATCAATCAGCCTTCATTGCAGATCAATCGTCTTTTGGAATGTTTCCATAACTCCCTCCAAGAGGGTGTCGACCGACACCATGGTGTGCCGTCGTTCGACAGGGTCATGTGATCTTCTTGGAAACTTCGTTTTGTGTGTCGGTCGATGCCTAGGTGGGCTGTCGGTCGTCACTCCATGGCAGAAATCCTCATTTCATTGGTCATTGCTCCATTACTTGTTGATGAACGTCATTGTTCTTCTAAAAGCCACAGAAAACCCCAACATTTACATTTACCTAAAAACACTCTTAAAATCATAAAACGAGGGGAAAATTCCCTTAAAAAGATAGCTATAGATGTGTGAAAAAGAGGTCAAAATCACATCATATCACTAATGGAAGAAAAACGAATGCCTCCTCCATTATATGTTAAAACTTGATTGTGTAAATACAAAGAGGCATTCCTCTCACTAGTAATAATGGGTTCAAAGAAGGGTTAAGGTTAAAAGGTGAAGATTTAACAAGCTTTAAAGGTGAAGGTGATCAATATGGTCAATCAAAGGGTTGTTAAAAGGAGAATAATGACCAAGATTAAATTTTTAAAATCATCGTAAGTGAGAAAACTAATTCAATTAGGTTCAAATAAAGTAGAGCTTAGCCCGCTTTAATTACACAAGCCACTATGACAGGAACCTTCAAACCTAGGGATCATGACACATCAAAAAGAGGTTTTTAACAATTCATTCACCTAATAGTACAACATTAACCAAATTTCATTTAAAAATGCTAATTACTAAAACCTCTAAAAAATAGTCCATCATTATCCTAAATCCAAATGTAAATGAAATCCTAGAATGATCATACAAATTATACGATACAACTATATGGAAAAGGAAAATTTTTCTGGTGTTTTTAGAAACCTTATTAAAATTTTCATTTTAATGGTTTTAATAAATTTACAATGCAATGCATGTAAGGATTAAATAATATAACAACTAAATTATCATTCACCACTAGCTCTATCCCCCCCCCCTCCCTCCCTCTTCCAAAACTTAAATTTCATTGTCCCGATGTAAAAAAAAATTCCAAGAAAAATAACCAAAACACACAAAGAAAAAAACGAAAAAGTATATACAAAATTAAAAAAAAATATATAGTACCTTGGAGTAGTGGATCCAATGGAGTTGGAAATGGTTTGGTTGAGACATAGAGAATTTGTCCATAAGTAAGTGTAAGAATTGGAGTTTTGGAATGTTAGTATATGTCACTTTGAAAGTTTTTAATGATAAATTCTTGAATATTCGATCATAAATGCCTAAAATTACTTTTAAAATATTAAATTTAAATAAATAAAAGGAAAATTTTGATATCTTGTGGGTGGGTTTTAACCCTTTAACATATAAAATGTGAGACATATCAATTCCGTGCTAAGAATAAATAACTTTTTTTCTTAACTTGCCAAGACTTATTTCAATTCTTCTTTTTAAAAATTTACAAGTTAAATATTCCATATGGAATATTACAAATATAAAGTATTCGTTGATTGGGCGTATATCTAGTCAAGTCTGCCTTTAAAAATTATTCTAATGACTAACTTTTTAAAAAGCCCATGAGGCCATGACCATTAGTCTTCTTCTCTTACCTTTTAGATACAACTAGGTGGTTCTTGCACTAAAGTGCGGGTATAATTATTTTAAAAATCATTATCATAAAACCGAATACAATAAATTTATTTATTTTGGTAATTCATTTTCAATATAACAACATATCATATGTTTGAAAAAAAAAATGATCAAGGTAACACTTCAATTCAAATAAAACCAATATTGACGCAGTCGGAAAAAACCCTAGGAAAAGCAAGCGCTAATCCCAGTTAAACTCAAGCTAGCAAGCGCTAAACTTGTAAGGAATCTCTGGAACCCACCAGAAAAGATAAAAGCTCTCAAGAGAGAAAAGCTCTTAAACTTGAATAGAATTAATAATGATATGAATTAATCAAAGTTACAGTCACCTAGGGATCCTTTTATAATGAAATTCCAAAGAGAAATTAGGAAAATACTAAGTAATAAGGAAATTTAGAAAAATGAAAAACACAAAAAATAAAAGAAAAACACCATAAAACCATAAAAGTAAAACTAAAGGAATGAAACAGGAAAATAGAAAAATAGCTCTTGTATCAAATATAAATCTCTAAAATATAAATACAAAAAAAACCAAAATTGTAAAGAAATAGTTTTAATTAAATAAACTACCAATTTTTAGTATCGCTGAATTTTTCATTAAACTGAAAGCTTGAATAACCACATTTTGTATAAAATAAGACACATATAATTTGTCAAGATATATTAAAAGCCTATTGGAATGTGTGGGATAAAGCAAAAGAGGCTATGGCCACTCTGAGATAATTAACAAACCATACATAATGTATGTAATACAAACAAATGGCTGATGAAGTTGTATCACTTGAAATACAAATGGTAACAAAAGATTTGACTACAGTGAGCGAGAACAATCACCACAAGATTAATGCAAAAAACACAAAAATTTAGTAATAGGGACCTAAGTGAATGAAAAATACAGCTTGTGTTCTAAAAAAAAGGCACCTCATATCACCACTTGCATCAAAAGAAAAAATCATATATAAATAATTTTGTTATTCAGTTTACATAAATCCCAAAGCTTTTTGACAAAAACAAAAATAAACTGCACCTAAAGCTTTAATCACTCGACTATATAACTTCTTTCTTATTCATATCATGATACATGACATACCAACTGTACCCAAAGCTTTAATCTACTTGCAAAGACCAAATACCGCATCATCTTATATACTAAACGTCACTACATCCAATGAATAAGAAAAACCAAATACAAATCTCACTTGTTGTTGTATTTGGTGTGTATACATCCAAGCGTGAGAAAAACCGAAGAAGACATACAAAAAAAATATTTACCTTAGTAAGGGTGGCGTGTCAAAGATTTTGGGCAAGAGATTTTGGTTTACGTAAAAAGTTCAATATAAAGATTTCAATTAGGGCTGGGCAAAATACTCGAAACCAAAGAACCGAACTGTACTCGGCCTGAAAAAGGGGAACCAAATCAAACCTGGAACAGACTAAATATCTGAATGGGTCTTGTACTCATATACCCAAAGAACCGGAACCGAACCCGAACTGAACCGAGAACGGAATGGGTACCCCAAAAACATTTATATATTCAAATATTAACTATATATAACTCATTTATCTAAAATTACAATTATAAATCCGAAAATGTAAGCTAATTTTCTTCCAAAATAAATAAATTATCCAAAATAATCAAAATATAAAAAGGTTATTATGTATATTTATAAAAATTTAATCAAATCTTATTCAAATTTTACAAAAAAATTATCCAATTTATGATTTTTCGGGTACCCGGAATTGAACCGAACCGACCTGAAAATTAGAAATACCTGAATGGATCCTAAACTCTAAAACCAAAAAACCTGAAACCCGAATGGAATCGATCCAAACCCGACCCGAATACCCATACGCCCACCCCTAATTTCAATATAGGGTTTTGAAAGTAGTCCAAACTTTAGTAAAGAATAACAATTTTGAAAGTAGTCTAGGCTGTTGTAAACAATAATATAGATTAGGGTTAATTTTTTGAGTTTTTTTTTTCCGTAAATCGATTGTAGAGAAAAAAAAAAAAAGCTTTTGATGACATGGAATAATAACCAACTAAAAAATATATATTATAAAAAAGAAAAAAATGCTAGATCGAATTCCTTAGAGATCGGTAAACAATTAAAGTTTTATAAGTAGTTTAGGCTTTTGTAAACAATAATATAGAGTTGGCTTTATGAGTTTTTTTCGTAAATGGATCGTAGAGAAATTAAAACGAGCTTTTGATAACATGGAACAATAACCAATCAAATTAAAAGAATATCATAACAAAAATGAAAAAAAAAAATGTTAAAGACCCTAAGAGATCGCCACGTAAGACAATGTACCTCACAATTTTATATACAGATATTTATTTTTAAGTTATATAGTAAATTATAGATTGTTATCTACACCTATTAATCCCTTTTTGTTTTCCAAATTGTGTGTTGGTTTGTGCTTATCATCATTCTTATCGTCTCTCCTCCGAACAAAGAGGTATGTTTCCTCTCTCTCTTATCTCTTCCACAATCGATGTAAGATTTTACTGATTTCAAGACTAGTCTTTTCTTCTGTATCAGGGTTTTCTCGTCCTAATGTACTTAGGTCGGGTTTTTCCTCCCGATGTTTTGTTTGTTATGATATTTTTGTTCTCGGATTCTGTGAGATTTCCAAGCTTGACTGGAATCCATTGTTTGGCTTCATCCACGTTTTTAAATCTTAGTCAAAATTCTGGGTCAAACCACATGATATAAAGTAGATTTTGTTTTTAATATTAACCTATGAATAAAATCTTCACATAGATGTATTTTTCGGCAAGGTCATCTTTATTTAACATTTTGTTGCCTATAACATGATGTGTTTTTTACAACCCCCCCCCCCCTTTCGAGTTTGTGAATTTTTTTATATATTTGATGATGATTTATCTCTAAATTTTTTAACATATTTTATTAACATTGTACCTCTATGATATTTAATGTAGTATCTATGTGATATGCTACTGTTGAAATATTATTGTAGATGCAGTGCTTATCTTTTAGCTATGTTTGAGCACTTTACATTTTCATGTTCTCTTCTTTTCTAATTGCAAATTATTGTTATAGTTGAATATAATGTCCTCCATTTTTTTAAAAAAAACTTTTTCTTATATTCTTTTCAAGCGACATGGTTATTATGTGGTGATAACTTTTATTTAATTCTCGTTTTTCGTTTGAAAGTTGGTATTTAGATGATGGATTGATACAAGTCATGTAACTTGTCTTCTGGATTCGCCTAAAAGTGCTTACACGGTGTATTCTTGCTTGTAACTTGTGTGTCATCATTTTCCTGGAACAACCAATTTTTTTTTTAATCATTGCATCAGCGAGTGAGTCTACATACATATATATTCCTTAGGTTTCTATTATGTTTAACAATAATAGTTATATCATCCTTGTTGTGGGTAAACTTTTTATTCTCCTTAGGTTTCTACAATTATATGGTTTTACATTCAATTATGAGGTTTCAGTTCTTATTATACTTTTTGGTTGAGTGAGTTTATGTATTTCGTTTAACAATTACAATTTCCATGTAACATTGTATATAAGATTTTTTTCTTGTCTTTATTACTGAATGATATCCTCTTTGTTCTTTATCAGACACTTCGTTGAGAGTGGGAGATTCTTGGGTGTTCTCTTTTCCCAATTTTAATTGTGCTTAAAGCTTATCTGAAATGTCAGAAGAGAGGGGTAACATCGGTAATGTATCAGAGGCCTTGAACTTTGAGTACGTTTCTAGCTCAAGTAATGGTGTTACGCATGGTCAAGTTTCTGGAATTTTAGCTGAGAGACCCTCCTTCATTTCCCTTCGTAGAATAAGAGAATTAGCTCGTAATAGAGGTAACAGAAATGTAACAAGTGGAAACGTGAATACTGCATCATCATTGCCTAGCTCAACCCCAGGTATTTCAACCACCCTCTTCTAATATAGCTTTGAAATCTTACCAGACGTCACTACATAACCAATTAAATAAAAAGATCTGAAATTGTGTGTATGCCATTGCTTACTTCTAATTGCTTTAGATGCTACAAACCAAAGATCCAGTGGTCGCCCACCACTTCCTTCGTTGGCCCGCCCTGCCTCTCTGAATGGGCTTATGCCTCAAACTGTTGGTGATAATAGGCATATGCATAATTCAGCTTATGCGAGAGCTTCTCCGTCGCACGTGGCAATTGCAAGCACAATGTCCCAGGTTAGTACATTTAAGTTCTACCATCATGTATTATTTAACTTTGTGGATTTTATTAGATTTGCTTCATTCAGTTCCGCATTGAACACCATACTCTATTGTTGTTCTCAAGCAATAACTCATATAAAATTCTCATTGCATTTACGTTTTGAATATATGCATAATATCTTCTATGTCAATCTTAAGGATCCTTATAATAATTTAAATATTGAGATTAGTTTTTCTTTGATTAAACATAAAAAGTTGTAGAAAAATTATCTTATAGCTTGGGTTTGGCTCCACTGATTTCTTGATCAACTATAAACTAATTTATGGATGAATGATCTGAAAGATTGAGTTGTACAGGACATTATCCTTCAGGACATTATCCTTCCAAATCACCTTGTGCGGTTTGATAGGGCTTCTAATATGCGTGACAGATATAGAGACATGCAACTAGATGTAGACAACATGTCATACGAGGTAATCAGAGAAAAACATAACTTTTCGTGGGTCATGTCAAATAGTGAAAACCTCACTAAATTGGTTTATATATTGTAGGAATTGTTGGCACTAGAAGATGCGATTGGAAATGTTTGTACGGGTGTGAACGAGGAAATCATATCAAGCCGTTTGAAGCAACAAAAATACAAAACCAGCAATATATCTCCACAAGATTCAGAGCCATGTTGCATTTGTCAGGTAATATATGTTAATGTGATAATAATAATGAGAAGATTTTTAAATAGATTAAAATTTGTAATTGGATATTATGCATATATTGGAGTAGGAGGAATACATTGAAGGAGAGGACATGGGGATATTGGAATGTGGGCATGATTTTCATAGTCAGTGCATAAAAGAATGGCTGAAACATAAGAATCTTTGCCCGTTGTGTAAGAGCACAGGATTAAACACCGTCAAGAGGCAGAAGATTGGAGACTGATTCTAGAATTTTTTTTTTTTCAGTTCCATTTATGAAAAAAATGAAGAATTAAATGAAAGAGGTATCGAGGATGACCAAGAAATATTAGAAGAACTATTTTTCTTTTCTAGAATTTGTTTGGAATAATTTTTTTTTTCTTTTTTGGGTTTATGTAATTTAATGTTATGAAACTATTGAAAGAGGTAAGACGTTGAATAGTTTTTCAATTTAAGATTTATTATTGCGTATTTTATAATTAAATTAGAAATCCTTGAAAATTAGATTACCTTTCTTTCTCTAGCCAAGTCTTCACGATCTCTGTTGCCCGCAAAACATGATACCTCCACTATTATCGCTATAACTTTTCAACCATGGCTCAAAGTCATTCAATACTACCATTGTTGGAAAACAAACTCAAATTCCTTATTTTGTTCGCCGATTAACAATCTCGATCTCTACATTCATTTCGACGATCTTTGGGAGATCTTAGAAACATGTTAAAGTTCAATGTGAAAGAAAAAGAGGGGTTAAAATAATTTAGTGGCTAACACTTAAAACATGCACAAGTCATTACCAAAAATCAAATGAAAAATGCAAAGATGTATGCAAACTAGTATTTCCTCCCTTCTACTCATTCTCGCACTCTTAAAAAAGACTCGGAACTCTTAAAACACTCAACCACGTATTCTTTTCGATTCAACCACTTTACCTAGAGACCTTTTTGACCTTTTACTTAAAGAATACCCTTGAGATTTTCACTTTCAAAACCTACTCATTTTTTACTCAGTAATTTTTTGTTTTCTTTTTTTCTCTTTTTTTTTCTTTTTTTTTAGTTAGGAGTTTCTCTTAACTCCTAAAGAATGAACCATTAACACTTGTCTTAAACTAGCTCTCTAGGTACTTGTTCTTCACATACCAAACCTCATAGTTACACAAATCAACTACCCTTGTCCTTAGCCAAATCGGCTCGTTATCTCATTTAAGCTCACACAATCTCTTTCCCCAAACTTATTCTCTTTTCTCTCACTCTTTCAATAAACAACACTTTTTTACACAAACAAATTAAGAGGAAAAAAATCTCAAACAAGATTAATGCCAATGGAAGAAAAACGCATGTCGCCTCTGTTACATTTTAAACAAGATTGTGCAAATGCAAAGAGGCATTAATTCCTCTGAATAGTAATCATAGCTTCAAATAAGGGCTAAAGATTTAAGGGGGAAGATTTAACCAACCTTAATAGATGAAGGTGGCCAGTCAAGTTATTCAAAGGGTGATTTAGAGGAGAAAATTAATTTGTTTGTTTTGGTGGTGACCAAGGTTAAAGTTCTAAAACCATAAGTGAGAGAGCTAGTTCCAGTCACTACAAGAAAACAGGCCTATTGCGACTGCAGTATTAGTTGCATAGTAGTTGCAATAAATGAAATTGCGACTACATTGCGACTAAATCTTGTAGGCATAATATGCTAGTTGCAATTTTTGGTAGTCGCATATTACTCGCAAATATGCGACCACATTACGACCAAGGTGTGAGTGCAAATTGTAGTTGCAATTTTGCAACTACATTAGCGACCACTTAAAGAAGCCTTAATTGTGCAAATGGTTGGTATGTAGTCGCATTTATTAGTCGCAATGTAGTTGGTAATTTTCTGTGTGACTAAATTGCAACTGTTAAGAAATTTCGTGAGTTAGTCGCAAAGTAGTCACAAGTTTCATATGCGACTACATTGTGACTCCTTTTGCTGTTGCAATGTAGTTTTAATGAAGTTGCTAACAATTGCGACTGAATTGGTTGTTCAATCCTTTGTAGTTAGTATGTAGTTGCATTTGTTTGCAACTACTTTGAGACCAATATCATTAGTAAAGGAATGTATATAAACAATGTAGTTGCAATGTAGTTGTAAGGGAAGCAACTAATTTGCGACTGTTTTTATAATTAGAAATACTTGTAGTTGCAATGCAGTCGCAAATATAGAAACCGATTTGCAACCACTTTGATTATTTTGGTTTTTATTCTGAAATTAAAATGTATTAAAATATTTTTTTTTTTTTTTGAATCTACAATGTCTAAAATTAAGAAGCAAATTATAAGGAAACTTTCTTATTTAATAAGCAAAAACATAAATTAAAACTGGTAATAACAAAGTTGTGAAAAAAAACAAAGGAAACCAAATACCATGTTCATAGGAACCCAAAACAAAACATAAAAAAGACACTAAATGTTATTGTCTGATGCAGATGATGATGATTGTGAAGAGTATTGAGATTTATGAGACTCATTCAAAACAGGCTCATTAGGTGGTAGTGGTGAAGGCTGAGGATTGAATTGTCATGGAGTCAAGTTTGGGTTGAGCTGCCTAAGTTGCTCCATTACGAAGTCGAGTTGTCGCTTGTTCTGCTCAGCCATTACCTCCATCTTGTTCTCTGCCTCCTTTAGCTTCTCCTGCAAACAGATAATATTTGAAGAGTTGCCCTTTTCAAAGTCCACCTTACTCTTCTTGTATCTTCTGCCAAGCCTCCCAATCCCATAAGGGTTTCCTCTGCTGTCCAGGACTGTACTCTAGACTTCAAGCAATGGAATAGAAAACTCAAGGAAAAGGTAAGTATATAAAAGGTTCAAAGGTTCAAACTTCAATCGAGCTTCCTCCATCAACACTGCTCCACATAAGAAGCTTTCTCCTCTTCCATTCAAATTCAAACCAAAAAACTCAAAAAGATAAATTTTTATACGAGCATAGATTTGCTTGCATACCAACCTAATGAGTCCATTCCAGAATATAAGAGCTTTTCAAAAAAAGAAAAAAATGGTGTATGTAGCTCACCTTGTTCTGGTAAATCAACATGTGTAACAGCAAGACGAATGTGAAGTTACTGATAAAGCAGACAAAGAAAATGTTGGCTCTCTTGGCTGAGAAACTTGACATTATTTTAACAGAAATGATAAACTTCTTTTTTCCATATACCTAATTCCTGGATATTTCCTCGTACGAAATTGCAAAGAAGGCTAATCATAGGTCCTACGGTAACAACTAGCATACACCATTGGACAACAAGACTAATTACTTTCATGACCACACAACATTAACTGGATTAGAATAACGATTAGACAAAACCTTGTACATTGAGTATATGATAGAACAGTAGTGGTAGTCGCAAATGCCAAGTAGTAAAGCCAAACCATGCACCTAACATATCAACTAACATACATGGCCACTTGATCACATCTGTAAGTTGTATACAAGACTGTAAATCTAAGTGTTTCCTGATGTTTGGTATTGAAAGTGAGCTAATGAAAAGCATGCACTTTCTTAATGATGTAGCCAAAGATATAAGGAACATGTTGATAATCGCAAAAAATCATTAACAATAACTAGGAACATGTTGGAAACCAATAATTTACGAGACATCAACTAGCTATGAAGGCTAGATCATACCTTTATCGTTAGCATCACCGGACCTATTTCCCACAGTGTGGCTCCACTTCCCTGCNCGTTAGCATCACCGGACCTATTTCCCACAGTGTGGCTCCACTTCCCATGAGAGTTATCTTCTTTCTTCCACTCAGATTTAACCCATCTGCTCTCCCATCCATCTTTAGATACGAACAAATAATACAAATGTAAGCAAATCAGGCCAAAACTCAGACAAAGAACAATCAAAAGATTTATATATTAAATTGAAATTTATAATGTAAATCAAGAAAAAAACTTATTTGGTGATAAAAGCTCATCACCTGGTTCAGAGGGTTCAACAAGGTTCCAGACAGATCATGGGATACACTTTGGTAAGCTACTGGATTTTGTGGGAAACAATGGGCCTCGACGTTATGGAATCCCTCAAAATGCCACAATGGCTTCACTTTGGATAAACAATCATTGGTGCCTCCCTGGAGCTCGTTCTGACAATGATGGTCGTACCTTCTTCCACCGACTCATATTCCTCGATGGGAGACAACATATCACATTCAAAACAAAAATTTCATTTATAATACTCTAAGAGTTTCTCGACCAACAATTGAATGGCTAAGATTATCTAAATAAAGAGAGTGACACCTAAACGTGTAGTCCCTGCCAGACTTATGCTTCTTAATCGAAGCCCTACTAGAAGACCGTATCATCTCTTAGAGCATTATGTCAGATGCCACATGCTTGCTTTGCAACTTAGAACCGGAATCTCGTGATCACCTCGCCTTTGACTGCTTTTACTCTCCGCAAATATGGAGAACACTCACAACGAAGATACAAAATCCTTGGTTGAGCTTTTAGGAACAGATTATGCATCCTTACTACTTACCGGGGAATGCAAAGGAAAAATATCTCCAACGGCTAATCTGGCAGACGACAGTCTATAAAATCTGGCGAGAGAGGAACGAGAGACTACATTGGAATTCACACCATTTAGTTGATTCTGTTATTCGTCACATCCGACTAACGGTAAAAAACCATATGTCTTCCGTTCGTGACCAAAATCCTACTGTAGCGAGTGCTATCATCCAGTTCTGGTTCTCTTACAACTTAATCGTCGCGTCCTCGTCGATGTCTAATTAGGGTTTCTCTATCTCATTTCTTCTCAATGGCTCACTTTCACTACGAGACATTTGACTATTGAGTTTTGGGCTTTAGTCTACAATTATGTTCAATTGAGTTCTTAGACTAATGGGGTTCTATTAAATTCGACTAATTATTTTGTAAACTTTCGATGGCCTTCTTGCCAAAATTTAACAAATAACAAAAACCTCNAAAAAAAAAAAAAAAAAAAAAAAAAAAAAAAAAACACTCACTATGTGGCAAAATATTGACCATTAGATAAATGTGTTTCGGTTTAGTCCAAAAAACCCTCACGGACTGAAAATTTTTTGCACCAAAACACTATAACGTACAATAAACCCCGCAATATAACCCACATCTATATTGATCGGACTCAAACTCAGGGTCATTTGAAAAGATGATACATGACCTAACAAACTGCGCTATCAAATTTTTGATGGAAATTCCTATATATATATATAACGAAGAGAAGCTAAGATATCCGACTAAGCCGTTGTCCTTCTCCGGTAGTGATCTCAGACCATCCTTCGATGGAGAGTCGTCTAAGACATCAGCGAACCGCATGCGTAGCCGATAGAAACTTGAAGCGGAAGCTCAGTCGGGAATATGATTCTGCGCGGATCGTTACAGAGGTTGATGATTAATAGACAGATCTCGTCGTCGTGGTTCACCGCCACGTTGAAGTTTTGAATTTCGAGTTCTCGGATTCTGAATTCGTTCGTAAAGTTATTTGTTGCTTCCGCTATTATCGCTTTGGTTAAATTTATATGTGAATATGTTCGTAAAACTATTCATGAAGATGTTAAGATTCAGATTCTGAACTTCTCTTTGTTATATAAATACTAGGGAAAGTCCACGCGATGCGTGGATAAATTTATAAAATTTATAAAATTGATA
>OVAF01000379.1:29792-43822 GCA_900406245.1 Odontarrhena argentea | reverse complement strand
CTGTATTGGGTTAAAGTCAAGAGGTCAAAATCTGTGTACCTTGTATGGTATTTGTGATTGAATGAATTTAGATGTTGAGCCAAAAAAAAAAAAAAAAAAATTCATTTCGGGCCAATATTTGATCTAATCTGAATTTGGCCTGCATCTGAAAAATATAAGGGTTTTGGTTTTTTATATATATCTGAAACATGTATGAGAATATACCCTTATAATGTACATGGAAGATATATTTTGTTTATGAAATATTACAAAATAAAGTAATGTCTACTTGTCTAGCGACTTGGCCTTCCTTGTGGCCATTCATATGTTGAGTGTTCTAAAACCTCATCCTTCTTTACATTTTCACTAATTATTTACTTCCACCATTTTTAATTATATTCACAACTTCGTTACAATGAATCGGTCAAATAATTAGTAATACATTAATCCACATTAGATAAAATGTTATATAACTAATTAAAAATTTTATGTAATGACATCTTCCTTTCTAAAAAACCTTCTGGTGGCTGAAAACAGATTACAACAATGGCGATGCTTCTTCAAGTCCCTTCTCCATCTTCTTCCTCTTCCTTATGGAACAACGCAACAAACCCTAAAATCCGATTCTTCTACTCTTCGATTCGATCTTCCTCGAAGAGATTCAGATGCAGAGCCGTTCGAGAAAAAGCCGAAGAGAAGCTCGATAAGAACCCTTCTCAATCTCCTCCTCCTCCTTCTTCTTCTTCCGCCGAGGAAGTCACCAAGAAGTATGGTCTCGAAGTTGGTCTATGGAAGGTCTCTTTCAATTTCTGTTTTGTGAAATCAAATTCGGTCAATTCGTAATCTGAAAGATATTAGGTCGAATCTTGGTTCATCAAATCATCTCTATATGTTACAGATTCTGAGCTCAAAGGATGAGGAAGTTGATGGAGAGAATAAGAAGAAGAAATCGAAAACAGATGAAGCTAAAGAGTTATTAGCTAAGTATGGTGGTGCTTATCTCGCTACTTCCATTACTCTTTCTCTCATTTCATTCTCTCTTTGCTACCTTCTCGTTACTTCTGGTGTCGATGTTCAAGCTCTTCTTCTCAAGGTGTGTATGTGTGTGGTTCATTCACTTCTTGATGATGTTTTCTTGATGGGTTTTGTAATGTGTTGTGGGTTTTGATGATTTGAAGGTTGGGATTTCGACGAATGAGACGGGTGAGAAAGTAGGAGCGTTTGCTTTGGCCTATGCTGCGCATAAGGCGGCTTCACCGATAAGGTTTCCTCCTACCGTGGCCTTGACTCCGATTGTGGCGAATTGGATTGGGAAGAAAGTAGTGGAGAAGGATGATGATTAGTTGTTTTTGGGATAGAGGTATTGTAATATAGATGTTGTGAATGTTTACTTGATGATCACTAAATAGATCCTGTACATTGGGGGTATTACTGAATACTCATTTGTCTTGCCTACTATGTACAATGATATAAGCATTTGAGTTAGAAAGATGATTTCATACATTACTGGAACCGAAGAGTCCTGGAATCCAACTTGTGAAATAGCTTTAGACTTGCCTGATCGGTATGTACCAATGGATTTACAAACTTGGTATCGGAAATACCTCATGAATTACCGTGTAAAAGTAACTTACCAATGGCTAGGGAAGAGCATGAACATGATCTGCATCACAAACAATTTTTTACGATATATTGGCTGTAGCAAAACATCCAATATGTTTGAATGTAAAGAATATATTTCTACTGTTAGCAGCTCCAGCCTCAGTCGATTCTGCACTTTCTATAACATTACCTTGTACAGCCTTAAAAGTCAAAAACATTCAAAGTCAAGGGGTATAAAAGTAACTTCACAATGTCGGCCCATTACCAACCCCGTAGAGACAACTGGGCCGTAATATAATGTTTTCCATTTTGCTTTCTCGTCCTTTATCTTTCACTTTTCTTACATCATCTCTCTAAACTCCTTATTCCTCTCGTACGGTCACACCGATCAGAATCGGAACGCTATTCGATTTCAGCTCCGTGGTGTCAATTGATTGATCAAATTTGGCGTCGATTGAATTAGGGTTTGTGCTAAATCGACTCTTCAATTTTTCCTGTTCGCTATTTCCCCCTAATTCGCAGAAATTGATTTGTGCTGAAGGAACATTGAAGATGAAGAAGTACGGATTGCAAATTAGGGCTCCGTCCCAGAAGAAGCAATCATCAACTCGACTTCCAATTCGTACTGCTTCAATATTTGGTGAAGAAGAAGACGAGGATGTCGAGAAGGAGATTTCAAGGCATGCTTCAAAGACCAAGGCTATTAAGGAAGTACGTTCCTTTCTTTCTCATCATTCTGATTCTGTTTCCTTCAATTTCATCTGTATGACAAGTGTGATTTGGGTTTTAACTGTGTGTGTTTGTAGATTGAGGAGCAGCAAAAGAAAGCATTGGAGGAAGACCCTTCTGCTTTTTCATATGATGAAGTTTATGATGACATGAAACAAAAGGCTGTGCTTCCACGAATGCAAGATCGTGAAGAACGAAAGGTATTGTAATCTCTTTTTCAATGTTTAGACTTTAAGCTTGTCCCTAGCTTATGGATTCAGAACCTTGTTCATAAGAGAGGAATGTATGTTCTGTGCCTGATTAGTTTCTCATACGATCCGAATATAGGAACTTAGTTCATTTGACTTACATAGAGTTGAAATTTTTTAGCCTACAAAGACATCATTTTGAAGAGTTGCATTCTCCATAGTTGTTGCGCTTTTGCTAATTGGTTGATCGATCTCTCATTTCTTTGTTGTTGTAATTGTAGTCAAGATATATCCACCATCTGATGAAGCAGGCAGACCGTCGACAGAAGGAACATGAGATAGTTTACGAGAGGAAGCTTGCTAAGGAGAGAGAGAAAGACGAACATCTCTTTTCGGATAAAGAGAAGTATATTACTGGTGCTTATAAAAAGAAACTTGCGGAACAAAAGAAATGGCTGGCCGAAGAAAGATTGCGTGAAATTCAGGAGGAAAAAGATGATGTAAGTTCTCTTTCGTATCTGCTCTCTCCCTTGATTAATTTATGTTTGTATTTCTATTCTCTCTAGGCTACTGCATAAGTGCTTCTTAGGATAGCCTAAGTCCTAGTATTGGTGTCTTCGTTTCTGTTTTAAGTAGCTCAGGTTTGAGAACCGTGTCAAGTTGGTCACGATCTTCTCTTCTTACAACCTTGTTGCATGTTGTGGCTTTAAGTACGTGATGGGTGGGTGTACAAGTCATTTTGTCATCTCTCTGTACGAGCAATGATGAGGAGATATGGCTTTCTTTGGTTTCAAATGATCAATTTTTTATTGCTACTTTAACTTATGTTTCCCCGTACTTTTGTCTAGGTTACAAAGAAGAAGGACCTGAGTGATTTCTACTTCAACATTGGGAAAAATGTGGCATTTGGAGCTCGAGATGTAGAAGCTAAAGAGGCAGAGAAGCTCGAGCAACAAAGAAAGGCAGAGAAGCTTGAGGAGCTGAGAAAAGAAGAGACAAAGGAAGAGAGGAAAACAGAGCCGCGGAAGGAAGTGTCTCCTGAATCTGAACATATTGGAACAAGTGGTAGGAAAAGGAAAAGTGCTGAACCGCAAGAAACAGAGGAAGCAGCATCCGAGACGAAAATGGTTCCTGATGCCAGAGATGAGAGAGATTCACAAGTCAAAGAGGCAGCAAAAGAAGCGCCGAAAGCCTTTACCCAAGCCAAGAAAAGCGAGGATGCGATTGCTGCTGCTAGAGAACGGTTTTTGGCTCGTAAAAGGGCAAAGATTGAAGAAAGTTGTGCAATTTAGGCATATTTCACTCCGAGGTTACTAAACTTTTCGGTTGCTTATCAATCGCTTTCTGTTTAAACTTTAAACTTATCATGGTTACGCAAAGGTTAAGAAAAATGTTATTTTAAGAGCTTTGTAAACTATCACGACATAGTATTAGCAAACCAATATATGTGTGACCAATATGTCTGTAGTTTATACAAGATCTCAAAATTTTCCATGTTTTTTTTAAAAGAATTGCAGTAAACAGAATGAGAGAAGAAGTTTTATATATCACAAAACTTCTCGTGTTTAAAGTCTGAAATGTTGACAACAATGGTAAAACAAAACGTCATTATATTAATTTTTTCGAGAAAGAAAAGACAAGAAGCTAGATGAAGCTAGTAGAGCAACGAGTCATTGGTTTGGGAACTACAGAGGTCAAGTCTTTTAAGTTGATCGAAACAGGACATGTTACACGCAAACTACGGTTTATCAAGCTTAAGATCCCGGCAGCCTTCCATGTGATTGATGACTCCGAGATAACTAGGCCGTTTGTCACACCGTTTCTGATCTGAAAACTCCCACCAGGCCTCTTCCCATTGTCGTTATTTGTTGCCACGGCAGCTGCCCACCCTGTGGTTTTTTGTGGACTCTGTAGAATGCTTTCCAAGTAAACATACTCTGTCTTGAAATATCCTCTGATCCACACGTAAACACGGATCTTGTGGTAGTCAATACTGCTCTTAGAACTCGGGTTGAATGATGAGAGTTTCACCTGTTTTTGTTACCAGAATTTGAAATTTCCATTAGAGTATGTATTTGGTAAACAAAATCAATCATATGTTAAGTTTCATAGGCTTCCATCATATTCTAATCGTACCAAATCTCTTAAATTAAGTTTTATTCTTGTTGTATAATCAAAACGGATCCATATTAAATTAAGTTTTGGTAATGTTACTATTCTTTTAAAAAACGGACAAATTGAGAAACAAGGATCAAACAGTTTGGTTAATGTTTTTGGAAAAGAGTGATGCTAATAAATGTTTACGAGACTTACCACAGTCGAGTTTGTAGCGGGATCGAGGTAGAGATCGTCAAGCGTGAAACGTGGTTTACGGGGATTGCCAAAGGCGTAGCTAAAGGCACACACACAGATTATGCATACAATTACTAGAGCGACATAACCGCACAACTTTGCTTTCCCGTTTAAAAAGGAGAACTTGAATATTTTTCGTTTTCTTTTGTCCGAATAAACTACACGCATCGGTTTGGAAGCGCCTTCTTCTTTTACTTCCGGCTTCTTCACGGGTGCTTCTTCCTTCTTCATTGTTTAGATGCTAGTTGGAAAAATTCTCTTCAAGGTCTTAAGTGCTTATGAAACTTTGTGTGGTTAATGAAGTAGGTCTATGAGATCTTAGATTTTATATATAGAGAAGCTAGAGAGAGCAAAGAGTTTTTGGTTTTGGAAAGTTTCTTAAAACAAGATTTGTAAAGTGAACAAAAAATGTAAAATTTTTATGGTAGATGAGATTTTGGATATGTAAAATTAAGGGTTTATATCGTATGAAATAATGTATAGAACTATGGGAGAAATAAAGAAACAAGGAATGGTCAGTCCTATAGTGTTGTATCTGGTTAGCATCACCGACCCTTAAATTCCGCTCCAGCTGGGTGGTTCTGAAATGTAGTTCAGCTCCGGCCCAGGCTTAAAGCTTATATAAGCTTTTCATTGATGATCTCATCTCGTTATATAATATTCAGCTAGCTTAACCTGGACGGACCGAGTATGGCTAACCCGAGATACAACATTATAGACCAGAACCAAGAGTTTTGAGCCAACAAATTCTTAGTGTCCCCACTAGGGTTACAAGCTCTCGTTACTGAGCTCAACGGTTTATAGTTGGTTACGTTTCGTATATATACAAACGCAAAAGAGCTCAAGTAACCAATGTGGGATATAAGAGATTAAAAAAAAAAAGAGACTCTTCATTATTTAATCTGGACCAATGCATTAAGGCCCATAAAAAGTCTGATCGAGTTCTTCATTCTAGATAACTTTGAAAACAGAATAAAACAAGAGAGCCAATGCAAGAAAGAAAAGAAGCTGAAAGACTGAGTGAAACTCATCAAAGCAAATCTTAATAAGACACTCAATAGTTCAAAAAACATTCCAAAAGACTATTCTATTTTTAGTATCTTGGAATAATCATGGCATAATCTTTTCCTTTTCAAAAGTTAAATAGCAAAAATAATATTATGTTACTAATAATGTAACTTTGAAAGTAATTACTACAGTAAAACCATTAGCCTTCTATGCATACAACAGAGGAACGAGCCAAAGCAGGTTGCACAATTTGTTGCGAGAGAGCGAGTTCTTGGAGGACAGAACAGGCGAGAGGATTTATCGTCGCATTGGTATTAGAAGTAGAGGCACAAGCTCTGGTTTTACGAGTTCTTCAATAAAGACTGATTACTTTTCATCATACTACTGTTTAAATTTGTGGACTTTGAGTTTGTGGATTTTGATAATTTATTACTAAGTTGGGGTTCACTGTTTTGGGTTGGGAGATTCTTCTGGAAATGATAAAAGGTTCAATGAGATTTAGTAGTTTCAAGCTTGTTTTACCGGTTCTAAATTAATTTGTTGCATTCCGTTAAATTCTTAATTATACAAATTTTTTTTGGAGTAGGAAATGTCTTATACAATATTTCAATTTATACCAATATATTTCCAATAACTCACCAATAACATATTCTTGCATGAGTAAACATAGTAGAAATGCATAATTCATATATACTGTAACCTGATGGTGCGGATCGATTATCTAGTAACCTTGAACTGAAGATTTAACCTCAAGTTACATTCTAAAAAGCGACCCAATCATACCACAACCTCCTAAGTTCCCATCATATACTAATTTCTCAATTAATATCTAACTAAGTGGATCATTTTGGGTTAAAACCTCTTAGCAAAAAAAAAAAAAAAGAATGGTCAGTCCTATAGTGTTGTATCTGGTTGGCACCCCACACTCTTAAATTCTATCCAGTCCGGCCGGCCCAAGCTTAGAGGTCGGCGTAGTGCTCTGGCTTTCTTTAAACGCAGATTGCACCCGGCCGGCCAATACCGAATTTTCATTCTAACTAATATACAATCTTCAGCAAGAACCGGACAGACCGAGTTTAGCTAACCCGAGATACAACACTATAGACCAGAACCAAGGGTTTTGAGCCAACAAATTCTTAGTGTCCCCACTAGGGTTACAAGCTCTCGTCACTGAGCTCAACGGTTTAAAGTTGGTTATGTTTTGTATATATACAATTGCATAAGAGTTGAACTAACCAATGTGGGATATAGGATAAAAAAGAGACTCTTCCTTACCTAATTTGGACCAATGCATCATTTTAAGGCCCATAAAAATATGAAATAGCCTGATCGGGTTCTTCATTCAGAGAGCTTTGACATAGAACAAGAGAATCACTAAATGAAACCTTAACAAGAACTCAACAGAACCAACATCATTCCAGAGATCATTCAAGTTTCAGTATCTCCAACCATTCCACAATCTCTCCTGTAACTGTTAGAATCACTTAAAGAGCAATCTTAACAAAAACCCAATAGAACTAATCGTCACAGAGACTAATCAAGTTGCATCATCATCAATCAATCCTATAAATGTGAGAATCACCTAAACGCAAATAACAAGAACAAAATCATCCCATAGACTGTTCAAGTTGCAAAATAGTCATACCAAATATACCACAGAAACACATTAGCTTATGTAAAAAAAATGAATCATTCATCATCCCATATCGAAATCAAAGTCGATTTACATCCGGAATAGGTTCCAAGAAACCCCCTAAAAATAGTAAAATTCCCTATCCATAACCTGACACTCACTCACTAGTAAGTTTTGCATCTCTTAGGCGAATTAACCATCTTCCCAGAAGTACTATTAGTCGAAACACCAACACCAACATCATCACAATACACACTAACATACCTCCTCCTCCTAAAGGCACCATACCTAAACGTAATCAAAGAAGCCAACTTCAGATCAAACTCCACAACCCCTTTGGAGCCTCTCTGTTTCGCAATCGAATCAACCGCTCTCCCATCGACATAAGTCCCCACAACAGCCAAACTCGCATTCACCAAGCTCTCATCTTTCTTCCCTTGATCAAAAGGCATCAACCTCGTCTCCGAGAGAGACTCGTGCCCATAGTTGAGACTACAGAACAAACTATCGTAGTTTAGCGACATCTTCGAATTAGGGTTTCGGATTTTCAGTTCAAGATCCCATTTTCCCGAGACTTTAGAGTCCGAGACGTTGAAATTGGAGACGGAGAGAGAGGAGACTGAGACCTCTGGGAGTTGGGGACGAGCGATTAGGATGAAGATGAAGAGAATTAGCCCGAAGATTACGAAGAAGGCGGTGAATGCGATGAAGAGACGGCGGAGGAGGACGGCGCGTGGGTTTGGCTGCGGCTGCGCGTAGTAAGGGTTGTGGTTTTGGTATGGAGGAGGTGGGTAACCGTTAGTGGGCTGCGGATTCGGGTATGGATACGGGTATGGATACCCAGTAGCGGGTCGTGAAGGATCTTGCTGCTGTGGTGGTGGTTGTTGCATAGCTTTTTGAGATTTAGGGATTTTGGAAGAGACGAGAATTGGTTTAAATGTAGAAGAAGAAGATGAAGAGGAACAAGTGAAACTGTTCTTTTAAGGAAAGGGATTAATACGGAAAAGGAAAGTGTTTTTTTCTTAACGCGGTTATTTTTTAATTTTCTGGGGACGCGGTTTTGTGTATTTATTACAGTTTATGATAAGATTGTTTTTTTTTTTAAAAGTGTGATTCAAATTTGAGATTTTGTTAGAATGATGATGAATTGACAACTGTGTGTAATGTACTAATGTTTGGTGTTTTCTTAAGGTATTAATGTGAGGATTTGAAGAAAATGAATGAGAGGAGTACTGGATTATGATTACTGGAAAATAAATATCATATGTTGTGATATTATACTATACATAAAATTAACCTTAGTATTATTAGTACAGCTAATAAACATATGATTTTGAAGAAATGAACTTCTCTATCATTGCTTCTAAACTTTAAATACTAATTTCTTTTGATTCTTGATTCTTCTCATTTAAAAACTTAGAAAAATGAGAAGCTTTGCTCAGAAAAAGATAATGAGGAGCCCATTTACAGGTAAAACTTTAGATGGGCCAAGCCCATTTTTAATAAAAAGGCTGTAAAAATTAAAATAAACCACATTAGTTGCAAAATAGATAAATAATGTATATCATCGTACTAAATTACTAATGACCTTTTAGCCTAGGACACCATCATGATATACTTATACATACTAGGATGAGCGTCCGGTTCAGTTTTGGTAGGAAAGGATTCATCGAAGGACCAAATGATTTTTTGGTCTGGTACAGTTTGGTTTTATTTTGGTTCGATTCAGTTTGGTGCAACATTTAGGAGACCATACAAGATCTTAATAATTCAATTTGGAATTATATCATATTGAATAGATTTTAGGATTTAAATTTTAGAACCAAACACAAAGTGAAACACAAAATGGTTGATAGTAAAAAAATTTTAATATCTTTAAACCGAAATAACATAACATTAAATGCTAAAGAACATTGATAACTTGTCAACAACCATAACTCTTTTCAAAGTTTCTTTCCCATAATCCAAACTCTACAATAAAAAATAAAGTTCACATGTAAAGTTTATTGTCGAGATGGATAATGGTTTATGACTATATATATGTTTGATAACTCAAAATTAATATTCGGTCTAATTCGGATTTGATTTGATTTGATTTTTGGATATTACTCAAACCAAACCGAAATCTATTGGACTTCAAAATTTAAAACCATTAGATTTTTAAGAGAATCCGAAACCAAATCAATACCCTTTTATCGATTCGATTTTTCGATTCTGGTTATTTATACCTACTCTTGATATATAGCATGAAGGAAGAATCTATAATAAATCTTACACCAAAATAATAAATAAATAAATACAAAAACTAATTAAAATCACCTGGGCAAATTAAATAAAGAAACATGGTCGATATGGCAGTAGAAAGAAGTCAAAAGATTTGGATTTTTGCAGTTTTTTGGGGTTATAATGATTACCAAATTAAATGATATAACCTGCAGAATCTTACTTTATTTTTTTGTAAGTATATATATTACTTCTGTGTAGCTCACAACTCAAGTAGGTGTTTGTTATTAGAGAGAAAGAAGAAAATGAGAGTAAAAATATTATAATTAGAATTGACATTTTGTATTGTGACTTCTTCAATCAGTCTCTCTTGTCCCTTAACGTTACACTCGTCTTTTCTTGTTTACACTTAATTATCTCTTCCTCCTTTCTCATTACCATTTTCCAGGCTGTTTCAACTTTCTTCATAATCACAGTATCTTTAACGAATCCATGACATATGTAGACAGCGACACAAACAATATATATTGTAACTATAGATGATTAATAACCAAAACCAAGCTTACAAGATCTCAGCTTTGTGAGTTATGATGTAATTATAATTATATCAAATCAAAGAAGACTTAAAATGCAGAGTATCCGCATGCTCTTATACAAGACAATTAAGAAATTATTAATGCAATGAAAGTAGACAATATTTGATAAGTAATTCTAAAATACCCTAAAGCAAATAGTTTCTTAGATTTTCTACACAAGTGTTCAGTGAAAGTATGAGCATAAGTTTACATGCCCAACTCATGAACACATTCATATGATCTAGCTATTAGAACATAAAGATATTGATGAGCTCTAGATATATCATGTACCATATTATTAAGACCATTGCATTGATATACATTGCCTTACTTTAAATATATACAAAAGCAACCAATAATATATTTACTATAAGTCTGTAATAAAAGTGTAAAAATTCCTAATAAAAAAAAAAAAAAAGTAAATCTCCTTCCTCCTTGATTTAGCTTCCTCTATAAATAGGAATGTGTCCCCTACACATTTTACTCACCACAGTAAAAAAACTATCTCTTTATAAATTTCTTCTCTCACTACAACATGGATTCAAGAAGTCTAGTGCTAGTGCTCCTCTTCTGCCTCATTTTCTTGCATGATGCTTCTGGTCTTGTTCTCTCTTTTTCTATCTACATGATCACTCATGTTCACTTAATTTGTTATAACTCCGATGACTTTTTACACAACTTGTTTATAATATGATTGCTTTATTAACTTTCCAGATATCACTCACGCTCATGCTCTTACCACCCGCAAGGTTTGCTACCAACTTGTACTTTTATGTCATCTTCATAGAGTCACATCCTGTTTCATGCTCTGCTTGTCATGTTAAATACATATGCTCACTTATTTTATCTATATATGTACGTGTTTATGGTACTAATGAGTCAATATGTTACATAATAACATGTTGTTTGAACTTGGCAGATGATGATGATGATTAAGAAGGGGAGTGGATGGGGAGGAGCAAACAGAAAGAAAGATGAGAAGAAGAAAGGTTTTGGGTTAGATGAAGAGCTAAGGGTTGTTCCTTCAGGACCTGACCCATTGCACCATCATGTTAACCCACCAAAACAGCCAAGGACCATCACTCATCTCCCTTGATATCACCTAAAACCTCTTCTCTTTTGTTGCCTATGATCTACATAAAAATGTAAATTAAGTCTTTTGTTTTATCAGTTTCATCTAGGAAGGTTTACTTTGTGTCTAGCNTAGTTTTTTTTTTTTTTTTTTTTTTTTTTAATCACAATGAATGTAAGATATGTCCTAGATTTTGTTCCTTGCATCAATGAAATGAACTTTCCGGTATTACACCTAGCTTATATTTTGACTTGCATGGAGAGCAGTATTTTCTCCTTAAACAATTTAATTGTTACACAATTGTTTATACATAACTCCCGGTTAACAAACTCACCGTATACAACCCAAAGATAACAAAAGTTAAACAATAAAATGTAGGTGTACATATAATATTGTGAACGTGACTAATAGCATTTTTACTCAATATTATTTGTTACAATAATTGGATTTTACGTAATAAACAAAGACTACTTTTCAAAGGCAATGTGGCTTGGGGGAATGTAGTAGTACTTTTGCGATTGTCAATGCAGGTAATTAACGGAAATGATATAAAGTACTAAATACAACTAATGATGATGGATGATGAATTGATGATGTGGTGAAATCGGCTTAAAAGGCAGTGTGACAGGCAGTGTCAATGTCAGAAGATGGCCATTTGTAGTCGGAGGCTGAGATCGATTGTGGAGGAGTTTCATCAAAATGACACACACATTAACTTATAAGAATATTATTATTTCAAAAAATTGGTGATGGCGTAATAAGAAACTTTATCCTTAATGATACCAAATCTATATGATACGATATTATAGTTATTTTTAAGAGAATAAAGTCTGACACTCGAGATGTGACACTGGCGATTTCGCTCACGTCACCACTTTCTCACCTCAAAGAGTGCTTATTAATTGTATCTATTGATTTCTTTGCTAAACCTGAATTATATTGAATTACTTCGTGTTCTTAATTATAATTGCTGAAAAGTAATAAAGATTGACAAAAATTTCGTATTTTTCTCCAATGTCATTACAAAACTTTTGGATGATCGACAAAAGATCTAACATACTTTTAAATCGTACAACATTTCTATATCTTCATATTTTTTAAGAAAGGAAATGTTAAACATATATACGAACAAATATCTACATGATTACTTATACTCAAATAATTATATAGTTCTAATATACAGATAAATTAAGTTACTTCATCAATTATCTTCACATCTTTTTTGGTGGACGTACATGATTTTAATGAAGCGGTACACAACTGAACAATCGGTTCAAAAAAAAAAAAGGTACACGATTGAAAAACCACTTCTTTCAAAAGAAAAAGTTCAAAAAATTATGAGAAATTAGAACTGAAAAATATAAATTTATGTACAGTAAAATGCTACAAGATGTAAGAGCGAAATAAAATTAAAAAAAGTTGTAGTAGTAATTTTAAGTTTCTATCAAATATTCATACCATAGTCATCAAAAGTTTGCATCCAGTAACGATTGGAATTGTATTTTGGGTTGCAACTTATATATTTACTCTTGTCTGTACAAATGAATTCTATCATCTCTCTTTCTCCACATATTGTAGACGTAGAAGACCAATACTTAGAACGCCGTTAGGTATGACCAAGCACTAGATATATAGTATCAATATTTATAGTAGAAAACAGAATCTTATCTAAATTCCTTTCACTTGCTAATTTTTTTCTATTTTTCATAGTTTTATTCATCAGCCACACCTATTTTAAAAACTTATTGGTTAGTAATTCAATGCAAAGGAAAAGAATTTACAAATTTTGTGTCATTAAATATAATTTTATATGAGATCTACCTTCTAGTGAATATCTAAATAACTATTTGCAAATATATAAATATTTAGAAGATGATGGTTTGTGTGTCATTTATTGAAAAAAGACGGGGGATTACATAATCGTCATAATTGACCTGAACTTACCGTCATTGTTACTGTGTCACCGTATGGATTTGAACTCAAATGAATTCATATTGCAAGTTGAGATAAAAAAAAAAAAAATGATTCAGTTATCACATTTAATATTAAACTGCATCCATTATAAGTATTTGAAATGTTCTTTGCATGAATATATATTAATGTAACAGTTTTACATTAAGGCCTTCTTAAGTGAGTCCATAAGAGAACCATAAGTGAAAGACCAAGTAAAACCAAGAGAACCCAAATGAATTAGAACGACCTGATGACCTCATTAGTATAAATATCACGTTACTTGTATATGACTCATTATTTTACATAATATCATATTATTTTAAATCACTCAAAAAAAAAAAAACAGAGACGGAACCACTAATTACCGTTTTGCAAGTTTGGATTATTAATACAATGTAATGTATCGAATTCTCCCTTATTTTATTAATTAATAATATAAAGGATATCAATTATTGTTTGGTAAACCCTTGAGCCATGTACTATCTCAAATAAAAATTACGAAGAGTTAATTTAATTGATTTTACAAAATTAACCGTGATTGTTTTAATTTTGAAGTCCTAGGCTAAATGCAAGAACCACCTAATCAAATAACCTCTAAATAAATAACATTCGAAAAACAACATGAAAAAATCATCACATATCAAAGTCAAAGCTTAGAAATGTTTGATTGAATTGAATCGTTGACTGCCTTGATACATGTGATAGAGATTATATAC